>PVJX010012217.1:34428-51154 GCA_004027295.1 Dolichotis patagonum
CAGGAGCGGCCCCATTAGCTGCTGCTGTGTGGCATGGGTGTCTCTCAAGACCGGGATCTGGAATTCTAGGGAAACAGCTCTTCATTCTGTGCTCAAAAAGCAAGCTCAAACTCTGAATCCTGCCTTTCCTCCTTTTCTTGCCAAAGCATACAACCAGCCCTGGCACTGAGACAGTAGCAACCTTGTTCACCTCAGCTCTTTGAGGGTCGGCCTAGCCCTTCCAGGGTGGTCAGACCCCTGGGTAAGAGTCGAGCTTTGCTTGCCTTCCAGACTATAGCCTAACAGGTGCCCTTAGCTTCTGAATAGGGGCTGTATTGTTTCCCCCTTTCAGGCTCTGTCAATGATGACAATTTCACCAATAAACTTGCATTCTGTCTTCTATACTGCAAGGGTTTTGAACCTAGAAAAGAAGGATCAGGGCATGCGTGCCATGGAGCTGGAGCCTGCACCCCAGGGTCACAGTGTCTGCTTCAGAAGAGTCTCAGGATGAACCAGAATCTCAGGCCCATTGCCCTGTGCTACAACTCCCATCCATCCTTGATTTTTCCCCTTCCTCTCCCAGGGTCGTCCTTCCTGAAAACCCAGACACCAAGTCCATTCTGCCTGGCTGAACTGAGAGTCCCTAAGGAGGCAGCTGGCCAGGGAGCAAGTGTCTTCCCAGAAGCAGAGGTCGGACCTGGTCAATTCAGAGACTGTGAATTCCCCAGATGTTCAACCTTTGTGTGAAAATTCAGGAGGAGGGCCGGGGATTTAGCTCAGTGGCTTAAGCCCCTGCCTGGCAAGCACGAGGTCAGGAGTTCGATCCCCGGTACCAAAAAAAAAAAAAAAGAAAATTCAGGAGGATAAGGTCCACACTCAGCAATGTGCTACTAGTGTCACCCCAGAGCTCATACTCGGTACAATTTTGTATACAAATGAATGAACACTGGGAGGAAGCCAGCACGCCTGATTTCTTGCTCCCTTGCCCAGAGCGCTTTCCTATTTTTATTTGATGTTAACCAAATCCTTTGTGGGAAGACAGCTCTGGGTAGGGGAGAAAGACCCAGGCTTAAATCCAACATTTTCTAATGGATGGCTCTGTGCAAGATCCTTCTTTTTGTTTAAAAAGGGTAATGTTTGATTTTTATATAAAAACTGGAGATGTTGATATTTATCTCATGGGCTTGTCAAAGGGTAATCTGAGCTAACTCAGTGTTCAAAAAGTTCTTAGCATTTCTTGAATGGGTGCATGACTGTCCCTGGGAGGCTCCATTTCCTCCAGGTTCAGACTTACCCGTATCTGTATGGCGTCTGTGATCCTGGGCAGTGGTCTTCCTGGGTAGTGACCTTTCACTATGTCCTTGCATTGTTTCATAACCAGGTGTCCTTTTGGAGGCTAGATTTACTTCTGGGGCCACTGTTTCACCTCTCATGATTGGAGGATCTTTCCCTGAAGATGTCCTAACATTTGTTTCTGGGTCTGAATCTGTGATCCATTGGAAAAGCAACTTCCAATCTTGGGCTGATTGCTGTATGGATAGTTTGTCCAGTTTTGATATCAGTTCCCACTTTGTTGAAGATTCCTCCTTGGCTTTGGCCCCCTGGACTGGAGGGATTTGCTGGGCCTTAGGGGCTGACTGTTCAGGTCTATTTTGGGATGTAGTCTCAATCTGAGCAGATGGTCCATTGGGGGGTTCAGATATTCCCTGGGCTGTAGGTGCTAATTCCATTTTTTGATCAGGTCCTGGTTGGGCTACATCTCCTTGTCTCAATTCTGATTCCTGTTGAGTTGTAGACACGTTTTCTGCCCCAGGTCCCTGCAGTAAGGCAGCTTTCTGTTGGTTGAAGTACAGCCTTTTGGTGGAGGGTGATTGCTTTGGGGCGAGACTTTTCTGGTACAATGCAGATTTTTGTTGAGTTCTAGGTTCCTGCTGGGATTCAACTTCACATTGAGCGAAGGGCTTCTGCTGGGTGAGAGGTTTTTGCTGGGATGCAGACTCCTGTTGGGTAGTAGGTTCCTGAGGAGGTTTCCATTCTGGCTGGGCTATGAGTCTTTTTTCTGGCCCAGGCTCTAGTTGGGTTATAGGTTTCTGGTCTTGCTCAGGTTCCCAGTCTGGACTGGACACTGACTTAGAACCTTGCTCCACTGTTGCCGTTTCCCTCAGGGCAGATGTTGATGTTGCAGGCTTCATCCTTCTGAGCCCCCCACCCGCACCCTGCACCTCCCTCTTCACAGATGTCTCCTAACGTCACCTCCTTTTGGATTCCAGTCCTTCATCCTGGTACCCCTGGTCTTCCTTTTTAAGGCAGATGGCTGGTGGGTTGATTGCTGTTGTCCCCCCCCCCAGACCTTTGTGCCAACGATGCCCTCTGTGGCTCCTGCTTCGGGGGGAGGGGCTAGGACTAGGAGGAGCCAGTGTGTCCTGTGCTCTCTCATGGGAAGGGAAGAAGGGAGGGGCTTGGCCTCTTGTGTCATAAATAGGGCCCCACCCCTCCCACCAGGCGGTGGAAATGCTCCCAATGTGGTCTTCTGTTTCTTTCAGGAGCAGAGAAGCCAGTTACAAATGGGCTGAGCGTTTCTGTGCTTTTTTCTTTTGTCCTTTCTCCTTTTGATGTTTGAGGAAAGGGTTAGAGGAGCACAAAGTCTCCATGCTTGTAATAATTTTTCCCTCTTTACTCATGACAACTGGTTGCCAATTTAACCTCTTTATATTGTCACTGGTCACACATATGCTAAGCAAAAAACAACAACAACAACAAAAGAAAATGTGATGTTCTCTCATTTTTATAGCTGAAAGCCCTCTGGAATGACATTTGAGATTCTTCACACCATCTTTGTGGTCTTAAGCTGTGGTTTTCCATATATACCTTCTGTACTAGGTTGGAAACCTATAGACTACAATTACCATTGATGGTAATGATAGAGCAATCATAAATATTGAAGGCTGCCTACATGCTAGGAAACTGACAATTTTTTAATTACAGTATTTTCCGTAAGACAATGTCTGATTCATTGCTATACCTGCTTTCTTTGCCCCACCTAACTCTTTCTTACCTCAGAAAGCTTTGTTGAATGAAAATAAAAGGTGGAGGCAACCTGCTTGGGTCCCCTTCTGTCTCTCTTCAGACAGAAGCTTTCTTTCTTTTTTTTTTTTTTTTGGTACTGGGGATCAAATTCACAACCTCATGCTTGCCAGGCAGGTGCTTATGCCACTGAACTAAATCCCTGGCCCTAGACAGAAGCTTTCTTTCTCTCAATAAATCTATTCTACTCTTCACCTCCATTGTTCCTAAAATTCATTCTTCGGTTTTAGAGAACATGAGCTTGCGGACATAGTAGGTTGGGAGTTTCATTCCCCTATATCATTTGGAGGTCTTCCACCAAGATCACTGGACAGAGGTATGTTCTGAGGCCTACTGATTAGAAGTCAGCAATACTGGATTATACTAAGAAAACATGAGCCATCAGTAAATGGAAACATAGAGGAATAATCATACTACATCTATGAAGTGTCAATATCAAGCAGCTGCTTCAAAGCCAAAGTGGTGTTTTGATGTAAAGTGATGGTATAATTGACAAAAGAGGCATACAGCTAAAAATGTGGACCCAATAATTACATGTAAGCCATGGAATCCTGTAGCAACAAAAAAGGTGGACCTGTAGAACCCGTCTGAGATGGAGAATGATGCTTTGTAATATCCTGAAGCTTGAAGTGCAGTAAAATAAATGCCTAGAATAATTGTGAAAAAAAAATAAAATAAAAGATGGAAATGGGCATGAGCTTATAATCCTACCTACTCAGGAGGCTGAGGTAGGAGAGATAGCTTGGGCAACTCAGTCTGAAAATAAAATAAAAAGGGGCTGGGGATGTAACTTATTCCCTGGATTTCAATCCCTGGTAACCAGCCCCCAACCCCAGAAATAAAAAGAATGAGGTTGAGCAGTGGAGCAAAAGTAAGCATCTTGTGGGAGGGATGCATGTAGATTCTAGGATGCATATGGAGTAAACCGAGCAAAGTGGACCACGTGGATTGACTGTGAATTGTTAGCCTCGATTTAAGAGAAATGACTCTGACCCTGTTCATTTAAAAACATTTATTGACTTCTGTTTGTTACTTTCTTGATTATACTTAAGGTGAAGTGAGACCAGCTAGGAGGATGGGGTTTCCCAGTTTCTTTCAGGCAATTGGATAATTAAGCTTCAAGCTGGGTAAGGGGGAGGGCATAGGAAAAGACAGAAGAAAACAGTAGAAGGGGTAGTTTTCAATGTGATGTGGGAAAAAATGCCTTTAGAGTGCAGGACTGACTTAGGGAGTGTGACGGGGAAGGTGTGTTCTAAGAGCCTTCTCTGCTTTTTTGACGGAGGAGAAGATTTAGTTTAGCGCTCCTACAGAGGCAGGGCAATGCTCGCCAGCTGACATTGTTTGAGAAATTCTTGGCAGGCTCTGGAGCGCATGTTTGGTTTCCTCTGGTGCCTGTGGTGTCCTAGGGTACAAATGAAAGAGAGGCTAGTGTTAAACATTTTCTAAATCTTAATTTTAATGAGAGCGTTAAAATGATAATAGTAAGATTTGCCTAGTAGAAAACACTACAATGAAAAACATTCAATAAGAAGTAAAAGATTTTCTACCAAATCACTGTTAATACTCTGCTATATATTCTTCCAAATATTTTTGGATATAAACATCATAGTTTACTTTTATTTTATTCATTTAGATAGTTTACTTTTAAAAACAAAATGAGCGGTGCATGGTGGCACATGCCTGTAATCCCAGCACTCTGGGAGGCTGAGGCAGGAGGATTGAAGGTTCAAGGCCAGGCTGGGCTACACAGTGAGTTTGAGGTTAGCCTGCAACATAATAAGGCCTTGTCTCCAAAGTCCAACAAAATCAAACAAAAAACAAAAAACAAAAACAACAACAGAGATTGTACTTGTATTGCTTTGCCTTGCACCCTGAATGAGTCTTTATTATTGCAAAATACTATACACATCCATAGAAACTCATGAAAGCAGAGGTGTGGAGGTAGAGCTCTCCTGCATGGGTAGTACCCCTAGAGGAGAGCAGAGCCAGGTCATCCGTTCCATCATGTGACAGCACAGGTAGCATCATCTGTAAACCAGAAAGTGGGCCCTGAGTCTACCAGTAAATTGATCTTGGGCTTTCCAACTTTTAGGACTATGAGAAATACATTTCTACTATTTATAACTACTCCATCTATGATATTTTGTTATAGCATCCTCAAAGAGCTAAGTGTGTGAAATTATGCTATGGCTCTTCTCTTGTGTCTTTTGCTCAGTTTCTAGAGTAGTTATGCGCAGTGTTGTCATGAAGTTGTGGTACATGTCTTCTGGTGTGGGCAGGCATTCCTTCTGAATATACATGTAACAATGGAATTGCTTGGTCATATAATACACATGGCTTAAGCCTTACTAAGTAACTACCAGCATGTTTGCAATGTAATTTACCATATGTACTCCCCATTGGTAGCATATGAGAGATTCCTTGCCAATGCTTGGTATTGTCAGATTTAAAAATTTTTGCTTGTCAATTTGATGATTGCATAGTGATAATCTCATTTTAGTCTTTTTTTTTTTCTTTAGAGACAGGGTCTCACTATGTAGCCTAGGCTGGCCTCAAACTTGAAGCAGTCCTTCTGCCTCAGCCTCCCAAGTGCTGGGATTACAGGCACATGCTACCATACTCAGTTCATTTTGGATTTAATTCACACTTTCCAAATAATAGTAAGGTTAAGTGTCATTTCACACATTTATTAGCTATGTGGATTTTCAGCCATGAAGTGGTTATTCAAGTGTTTTACCTACTTGACTGTTGTATTGCTTGCCTTCTCACTGGTCTATAGGAATTCTTCACATAAGCTTTTTTTTTTGTCTTTTTGAGACAGGGTCTCGCTATGCAGTTCAGGCTGGCCTTGGGCTCACTTGGTAGCCCAGGCTGGTCTTGAACTTGCAAGGATCCTCCTGCCTCAGCCTCTCAAGTGCTGGGGTTACAGCTGTGCACCCCACAACTGGCTAAGGCAGGCTTTTCTCTGGAAACTTACTGTTTTTCTTCATGTTGACCTTGAGGTGATCACAGGGACATTGCTTTTTTGGCAGTGCAGGGACTGTCATGAGTTTTCTTCTAAGGGCTCTCAGGAACCAGTCTGAAAGCACAGGTTGCTGCTTAGGTAACAGAAGGGTTAGTACGTCTGAAAGGAGGGTGTGGGGCAGGGCTTTTGGGGTCCTCTTTCATACTGCAATGGGGTGTGCAAAGGGTGAACCAGAGCAGTGGAGATACCTGGCTGTGTGAACACTGAGACTTTTCTTTTGTCTTTTTGAGACCAAGTCTCACTATGAAGCTCAGGCTGGCTTTGAGCTCACTTTGTAGCCCAGGCTGGTTTTGAACTCTCAACAATCCCCCTATCTCAGCCTCCCGAGTGTGGGGATTACAGGCATGTGTCACCACACCCAGCAACACTGGGATTTCTGATATGGGCAAGGATTTGGTGGCAGGTTGAGAAGAGCATCAGGATATCATTGAGGAGACCAAAGAACGAAGAGGGAGTCCTGGTATTATCTTTCTGGAGCTGCTTTACCTGGGGCAAGGCATCTTGCTTTCCTTTTGGTCTTTCCTGTGAGTAATATAAGGCTGAGAGAAAAGTGGATGCTTTTGGAAGGCCGGAGTGTGTGTGGGGTGGTAAAAGTCCTTTTGGAAGGCAGTACTGGTCTTTGGGGGGAGAAGGGGAGGGGACGGGGGCAGCTTGAGATCTTAGCTGTCAGTCCTTCAGACCCCCGGGGAATCCTGTTCTTGCCTGAAACTCAGAAAAATAGCAGGCTGTGCAGGGCTGCTGGGGTCAGTTCTCTGCATCTGCGCAGATCTCAGAGGACCCTGAGGAAGACAGCTGAATTTGTGGCGATGCCACCGTTGTTAGGGATGCTGAGTTACTGACCTTTGCACTCACACTCTCCGCTGCCCTCCTGGAGCCACCTCCTAGGAGCCTGGCGCTGGTCCCTACGGCCTCTGGCGACCCCTGCTGAGAGAAAACAGGTCCCTCTCAGGCTCTGGGAAGGGAGGGGCCAGCAGACGGTCTGTCTGCAGTATTGTGCTAACTAGCTCCGCTAGGTCTGTTTCACCTGCTTTTTTACTTTGGCTATCTAGGATATTTCAGGAGAGGAGCATTTTAAATGGGTAAGGCATTGAGGTTTAAGATTTAGTTTAGAGACAAGCTTAGCCAAAGGGAGGTGGAGAAAGAATGACTTCCAAATGGAAGAAAGGGTAAAAGGTGGGGGTTTTCTAAGACCGTAATCCTTCCTGTGAACCCCACATCAAAATACTTATTACTTAAGGAATGGGATCAAAGAGTATATTAGTGTGTGAGTCAAGATTTCCATCTGACCTCTGAGTTGATTTGAATCCACAATACCAGTTCAACTCTAGGAGGATATTATTTTTGTTTTGTCTGCCGGAACAAATACATTCTTTTTTGGCCATTACCCAAGCCCAGCTTACTGTGATACTGAAGAGACTGTTTTTGGCCCTCGCTGTACTATTTAGGCTGTTCTTGAACTCCTGCACTTTGGCAATCCTCCTGCTCCAGCCTCCCAAGTAGCTGGGACTGCCGGTGCCTACCACTGCATCTGACTCTAAAGTATTTTTGTGACAACCAAGGGTGGTCACAAAAATGTACAGATTTGAGGTCCTCACACTAGAGCTGGGCCACAGGACACCTCTACTATATGGTAGTTTCTGATATTTCCTGTCATAATCAATTATGCCTTTTGCATGGTTCCCATTGCATTTGAACGCAGCTCGTACTCTTACTCCAGCTATCGTTTATTGTTTGAAATTGGTTATGGACTAAGCCATGTCCCCAGAACTTCACGTGTTAAAGCCCTAACTTCCCAGACCTCGGAATGACTGAACTTGGAGACAGGGCCTTTAATGATGTGGTTAACTTAAAGTGAGGCTACCGTGGTGGACTCCACTCCGACCTGACTGATGTCCTTAGAAGAAGATGAGATTTGGACACACGAAAAAGTCCCTCAGGATGTCTGAGCTCAGAGAGGATACAGTGAGCAGGTGTGTGAACTAAATGTTTGTGTCCCTCTACAGTCCTTATGTTGAAGTATTTTAAAAAAATTTTGTATTTGTTAGTGCATGTTTGCAGTATATAATGATTATGCCCACCGTGGAGGGTTGGTACACGTACGTAATTCATCTTAATTCTTTTTTTCATGCTCTGTTCCCTTCTATATTTCCACCCTCCATTTCTTGGTACCCTTTCTTTTCACAAAAGATCTATATCCCAATTCCCTATTATCTATATTTTATTGTGCTCTTTTTTATATTTTGAGTTTATTTATATTTAAAGCTTGTGCATCTATCTCATTGCACTTAAATTATGGTTTTAAGGTGCATCTGTTTTCTTTTTTTAAATTTTATTTAAAGAGGAAAAACAAAACAAAATAAAACAGAGTAAAGGGTAACAACAATACAGAATTCCAAGGAAAAAAGGAAAAGAACAATAACAAAAAATCCTAAGAAATTATTACTTGACAAATTACATACTGACTTCTTGGAAATAGTTGTTCAAACTACTAAGTTAAAACATGTAAAGTAGACATTCAAACAGTGAGACTGTTAACAGTTCTGCTCCACGATCTGACAAAAACAGCAATATGGTCATCCATCTTACCCACTCAAGTATACATGCAATTATATCGAAAGCAATGTAAGAGACATAAATTTCAAAACTAGACAATCAGAGATATTCACTCTCTATCATATTGACTCTTGTTTTCTTCCAAATAGTTGTCCATATTGTCACATATAGGGAATTCACATGAAACAACATAGTATGGAATTGATCTGAGCAGGACAAGGAGGGCATTTCAGGTCTTCAAGACCAGACATTAGGGAAGCCAAGAATGGCTGTCATAGTATCTCTCATTCTCCTCAAAACAGCTGTCCATACCTTCATATGCATCTGTTTTCTTACAAATGATTCAAAATTATCCTTCTTTATGGCAGAGTAGTACTCCATGGTGTATAGATACCTCATTTTTTTATACACTCAACTGTTGATGGACATATAGTTCACTTCTAAGATTAGCTATTATGTATGAACTGTGTTGCTATAGACATACATATACCTGTGTCCCTGTGATATGATGTCTTTAACTTTTTCAGGAAGATCCCTAGAAGGGGCATAGCTGGGTCTGAAGGAATTTCTATTTTTAGTTTTTGAGGAGTCTTCATACTATGAATTCCATATTGATGGCACTAGTTTGCATTCCCATCAACAAGGTAGAAATTTATTTTTCCCTGAAGCCTCAACATTCATTACTATTTGACTATTTTTGGTGAAAGCAATTCTTTGTAGATTAAGATGGAATATTTGTATTGCTTTCATTTATATTCCTCAAATGGTCAGAGATGCTGAACATTTTTTATGTTCTTATTGGTTATTTGTACTCTTTTTTTTTTTTTGGTACTGGGGATTGAACTCATGACCTTGCACTTACCAGGCAAGTGAATGAGCCACTGAGCTAAATCCCCAGCCCTTGGTTATTTGTACTCTTAAAAAGAATTTATTCATTTAAGTTTCCCATTTTTTAATTGTCTTTTATTTTGGGGGAATCTACTTTTTTATTTTTATTTATTTATTTTTTGAGACAGGATCTCGCTCTGTACTTCAGGTTGGCCTTGAACTCACAGTGGCCCTGCTGCCTCAGCCTTCTAAGTGTTGGCATTATAGGTATGTGCCACCATGTTCAGCTGCGTTGGGGGAGGGTCTAATTTTTTTT
This sequence comes from Dolichotis patagonum, assembly GCA_004027295.1. Classification (NCBI taxonomy): domain Eukaryota; kingdom Metazoa; phylum Chordata; class Mammalia; order Rodentia; family Caviidae; genus Dolichotis; species Dolichotis patagonum. The sequence goes on from PVJX010012217.1 coordinate 44,214, forward strand.
TTAATATATTGTATATGTTAGTCCTCTGTCCAGGGAATAACTGACAAAAAATTTCCCCCATTCTGTGGGTTGTTTATTCACTCTGCTCGCTGTTTTATTTGCTATGCAGAAGCCTTTTAATTTAATATAATCCTGCTTGTTGATTCTCATGTTATTTCTTGTGCAATCGAGCTTCTGTTTAAGAAAGACCTTTCTTATGCCTACTTTTACCTGTTTTATCTTCCAGAAGATTGAGTTTCTGTTTTAAGATGTGAAACTTTGATCCACTTTGATTTCAGTTTAGTGAATGGTGAGAGATATGGCTCTGTATTCAATCTTCTGCATGTGCATGGCCGGTTTTCCTAGAACCATTTGCTTAAAGAGCCTGCATTTCCCCTAGTGTGTGTTTTCAGCTCCTCTGTCAGCAGTCAGACAGCTAGATGTGCTGGTTGTGCTTTTTGTGCAGTACCACGTTGAAATCTTTTTTTTTTTTTTTGTACCGGCGATCAAACTCACAACCTCGTGCTTGCCAAGCAGGCGCTTATGCCGCTGAGCTAAATCCCCAGCCTCTCATGTTGGAATCTTAACTCTCAATGTGATAGCATTAGGAAAAGGGCCTTAGGGAGGCAATTAGGTGGTGAAGATGGAGCCTGCATTAGTGGGATTAGTGCCCTAATCAAGGGACTCCAGATCTCTCTCTCTCTCTCTCTCTCTCTCTCTCTCTCTCAAAAGCTGACAAAGGAGCCTTGAAGCAGCCCAGTCATGCTGACACTCTGAGCTCATAAAGCTCACCTCCAGAGCTGCGAAAAAATACGTCTTTGTTGTTCATAAACTGCTGTCCATGGCACTTTGTAATATCAACCCAAACGAAGACAGCAACTATTTGCAAACCATGGACAGCGCCTCCCTCACCCGCCAAAGAACACCGCTGACACCTTAGATTTTCAGCCTCCAGAACTGTGAGAAAATCAATTTCTGTGACTGAAGCCATACAGTCTCTGGCATTTTCTCATGACAGGTCTAGCAAATTAAAACAAAGTCTTTCTTTTTCAGAATACTTAGAACTAATCGTGCGGTAGCCATTCAGGAATTTGGCAAATGTTTGCTCAATAAGTAGACAAACAAGTTTTTTGGAGCAGGCCTGGAGAGATCATCTGATCGGATCTGCCAGACTTGTGCCCTTTCTGTCACACCGATGGAGGGTGTTGTCCCATTTCTCCAATGTTCTCACATGCTGTTCTGAGAGCTGCTGTTAAGATAACTTAAACAAGTGGAGCCCCTGCCGTTGAAAATTTTCTAACATTTTACCCTTGTGTGACCTTCCCTCTTTGTTCTGGAAAAGCCACAAAATATTAGGGTGAAAAGCAAAGTTGGAAAATATTTAATTGAATCCCTTAATTGAGAAGGTTTTTCATTCTAAGTACAATACAAATATTCTAGAGAAAATCTTGAAGGTATAACAAATAGCTCATTATTCTTACTAACTGTTGGTGTGTTGGCACATCTTGGCACACCTGTGCACGCTTTTCTTTATATAGTGATAATCATAGTGTGTGAAAAAATTTTTGTATTTTCATAAAGTGTGTTTCTATGCCATATTCATAATAGCTTTTTTTTTTTTACAGCACTGGAGGTTGAACTAGGACTTTTGCACTCAATTATATCCCCAATGCTTTGTTAGTTTTTTAAAATCTTGAGACAGGGTCTTGCTAAGTCAATAAGTTACCCATGATGGATTTGAACTTGTGATCCTTTTGCCTCAGCCTCCTAGAGTGCCAGATTATAGGTATGTGCCTCCATGCCTGGCCATAACAGGTATTCCTAATGACTGCTTTTGTAGTTACTTTTCTTGTTGCTGAAACAAGATACACAACACCCACAAGTAAAGAGAGGAAAGGTTTATTTAGCTCACATTTTGTAGAGATTTCAGTCTGTAATCAGCTGGCTCCAAGGCAGGGTGGATGGAAGACAGGAATTGCAGAGCACAACAGCTCATGGCAAGCAGAAGGTAGCAGAGCAATAAGGGCTGACTACAGTTCTTTCTATCCCTATGTCTTATCCAGGCTGCTTAGGGCAGGAAGCACTCACACCCTTAATCTTAGTGCCCTTGACTCTAGCATTGTACCGGGAATCAATTCGAGAGTCACACACTCTAGATCTGGTGACTTCTGAAAAAACTCCACCTATGACTGCATGAAGCTTTTGGGGGACGTCTAGACACAGGCCATAACAACTGCAAAGTACTCTCAACAAGTAAGTATGTTCTACATTATTTTATTCTTTGCCTATTACTAAATGTTTGGATCATCTTATTTTTAGATATTGATAAAGTTCTTTGTTATGTAGCTATCTTCCAAATTTTGAATGATTTTCTTGGAAAAATAGAATTGCTGTCCAAAAGTTAAGAACAGTTTTTATGATTATTAATATTATTATCAAAAGGGCAATATTTATTGATTAAATCACTATCATCTTCATTTTCAGATGAAGAAACTGAACCACAGAGAGAGCAAATAGAGGGCCCAAGTTCACCAAGGCAATGGTGACGTATCTAGGAATAAAACCCAAACCCAAGAGCCTTAGTCCAAGATCCTCTTGTTCTTTCTGTAGCCCTACCTGACCCCGTCCCTTAGTGAACAGAAATGAAAATGAAGCTTCATGGTACTGTAATGTTGTCTCCCAGACTTCAGACATTTGTGGGTCACCTTTGACTGTTTCTACAGCTTCTGCAGGTTCTAATGTTACTTGCTTCATACTTTCCCCCTAAGTTTATTTTACCAAACAGCTTCTTCCTATATGACATTATCTGTGAAATCACAGGCTTGATGTATGCTTAGATTTTTCTCCTGACATGTAAGAAAATAAACATGACTATTAAAGCAAAACATGCAAGTTTACCTCCTATCTGAAATTGCTTTTGGGAACTACTGATCCAGTGGAATAAACATGGACTTTATATCTAGGTAGATCTGGGGTTAACTACTGGGTCTGTCACCTAATTATACAGTCCGAGTTACTTAGTGTCCTCAGTTCTTGGCTCCCGGATTGGTTTGTTTTGAGACAGGATCTTGCAACGAACTCTAAGCTGGCCCTGAACTTATTATGTAGCCCAGGCTAGTCTCAAACTCACCACCATCTTGCTTCTACCTTGTGCTGGGATTACAGCTGTGCTCCATCACACCTGGATTTTCCTGATTGCAAAATGAGGATAGTAAATAGCCACCTTGCAGAGTTGTGAGGAATAAATGTGGTACTGTGAGTGCCCTGTGCCCAGACAGCTATTCATGTTGGTCGTTATTGTGGTTATTACTGTGGATGTCTAGTTTATCTTCCAAAGACTGTATCTATGATGGAATATAGGCTTGTGGTTTTCTTCTAACACACACACACACACACACACACACACACACACACACATAAAATTTCCACTTGTTAGGACTCCTGGTCCACCTATATTCTTTTGTTCTACCACATATTTCTGTTCTACCACATATTTGCTTTGTGAATTTGGACAATTTGCTTAACTTCTCAATTCCCTAATTTAGTCCAGGTGTATGTATGTTATTTAGCTCTGTTCTACTAGGGGGCCTTGAGGGAATGACACCTACAGTACTGGCAAAGGGCACTCTTAGCCCCTGTGATCTGTAAATAGCATCTCCTCTTGAGGAACTAGGGTTCCCTGGAGAGATGACTGGGGCACTAAAGCGTCAGCGGAAGCTAGAACATCTCTTAGTGTCAGAAACTAAGAAACTGCTCAAAAAATGATGAGGATATTAGAAGGTCACAGAAGTCAACCTGAGGGAGTTCCCAGTGGTCAATTTTGGGGCAATAGAAGCAACATACTAAATAATGATAGTGATGGATTATAGCTCCTACACATACATGAGTCCATATTGATATAGATAATTGAATAAATAATGAATGGAGGAAGAATAGCTCTTTTTATAGTACAATTCCAGTTAATAAATGTAGAAAGAATGATGGAAATAGAAACATAAGTATTTGACATATGCTGCAGTAATAACTGTTGTTAGCAAGAATCACTAATAAATTCTAAAACTTAATGTGTAGCTAGCTGGGCATGGGGCACATGCCTGTAATCACAGAACTCAGAGGCTGAGGCAGGAGGATTGGGTGTTCAAGGTTAGCCTGGGCTACATAGTCTCAAAAAATAAAAAAAAGCAAAGAAACATTAATGAGTAAAAGAATAAGTAGAATATTTGCATAGCATTAAGATATGCTTCCTTGACTGGCATGGTGGTACATAATCCCAGCACTTGGAAGGCTGAGGCAGGAGGATCACTGCATGTTTGAGATCAGCGTGGGCTCCATAGTGAGTTCAAGGCCAGCCTCAACCAAGGCCAGTGAGACCCTGTCTCAAAAAACAAAAAACACAACAACTACAACAACAACAACAACAACAACTCCAACCCCCAAACAAACAAAAAACCCAAACACAGACAAATGAGGTATCTTTCCATGGATACTTAACAATTACAAGGAGAAAATGACAGTTGTAACTTCACCGACACCACCGTAACCAGTTAACATCACCAGTAATGAGCTAGCAATATCCTGAGCCTCCTGAACTGAAGACTTATCCCTCTGTGGTATCCTTGGCCAAAATTCACAACCTGAAACTAATCAGGAGAAAATATTGGACAAACTCAAATGGAGGACATGCTACAAAATATTTGGAAGTATTTTTCTTTTTTAAAAGTCAAGGTCATTAGCCGGGTGTGGTGGCTCACACCTGTAATCCCAGCACTTGGGAAGCTGAGGCAGGAGGATTGTTGCGAGTTCGAGGCCAGACTGGGCTACAAAGTGAGACCAAGGCCAGCCTGAACTGTGTAGTGAGACCCTATCTCAAAAAGACCCCCCCAAAAATCAAGGTCATAAAAAATTCAAGGTCAAGCAAGATGAGGAAAGACTGAGAAACTGTCCCAGACTGGAGGAGACTAAGGGGACATAGCAGTTTTATTTAGTGTGGAATCCTGGGTTGGACTCTGGAGTAGACAAAGGGCATTACTTAGATGATTAGCAAAATTCCTATGTTTGTGAATTAGTTACCCTTAGTGCACCAATGCCAATTTCCTGGTTCTGATAATCTTGTTATGGTTATGTAAGATATTTAAAACAAACAAGATGAACGATATACCGGAACTCTGACTATTTTTACAACAGTTTTGAAAGCCTGAAAAGTAAAAAGTTAAAAATATAAAAAATGTGGGTCGTGGATTTAGCTCAGTGGTGTAAGTGTCTGCCTGGCAAGTGTGAGGTCGTGCGTTTGATCCCCAGTACTACCAAAAAAAAAAAAAAATCACATTTCGGTGAAGACAAAATGGGTAAGGGTATATGTGTGGAGTGCTTAGAACAATGCCTGAAACATAAGCATTCTTAACACACGTGAACTCTTATGAATAGCAATGTTATAATTGATATTTATAGTGAATAATCTATTATTGTAAGTAATTTATTTCCTAATACTCTCACCTGTTTCTTTTTGACCCCTTCCCCTGTGAACAAAAAAATACTGTATTGAGCACAGATGTGGTTATTTCTAGAGATCCAACAAGGTCAGATTTTACGTTGAGACTTGTTTGGAAGCTGTCACTTCCTGCGGTCATTCACTGGCTCTAGTGTAGGCTGGGAAACAAGGTTTGATTTGCACCACCGCCTTTTCCTGGGGGTTTGTGATGGAGCCACGTGGCTGCCGGGGTGATTTTCCCCCAGTGCATCATCCTTGTGCTCTAGGAGCTGCTTTACAAACTGCGCAGTGCTCATTTAGTGAACGCCTTCTAGATGCATGTTATAGATCATTTAGTCTTCACGAGTCTGTGTGATAGTTAGTATTTTATTCATTTTTAAGGTGATAAAACTGAGGCTCAAAAAAGTTAAGTGACCTGTCCAGGTTTCCAAAGGTTTAGACCCTAACATTGAAGCTGAATCTAGTATGTAGCTCAGTTTGAGAACTATTGTTATAGAGCAGTGATTCTTGACTAGGTGTCTGCCCCTCTCCATCATCTGGCAATGTCTGGAGATACTTTTAGCTTTCTTAAGGGTTGAGGTGCGTAAGGGGTACTCTCACCTAGTGGATAGAGGTTATCTGGTTGCTGCTGAAAATCTTACCTGCACAGAACAGCCCTCTACAGCAAACAATTGTTCAGCCCCAAATGTCAACAGAGTGGCTATCAAATCCTAGTGTAAAGCATTAAAAGGGCAAAATTTCAAACTGAGAAACTCGAGGACTTAGCTAATATTTACCAAACAGTGTGCTGGATAGCGTACAGGCTATAGAGAAAAAATACACCAGTTTGTGCCACCAAGGAGGTCCCAATCTGGAAGGGCACGGGTTGGAGGCTGGAGAGGCACTCGTGTGCGTGAGTGCACGCACACACACACACACACACACACACACACACACACTTTCAGTCTGAGACAAAATATAACAAATGCAAAGGGAGACTCAAGCGAGGGCTGAGAAGGGGGAGTACATGTCTGGTTGTAGCAAGGAGCTGGCTTTTGAGCTGAGTGAGTGACCCAAGTTGAGCTGGTGGGAAAACACAGAGCCTGTTTAGGGGACCACACTGTCCACGGTGTGGAGTATTGATTAGTGAGTAGACAGGAGAACTGGAAAAGTAAAGGGGATTGGGCATTGCATCCAGGCTGAGGACTGGAGCGCTGGGGTCTGTGGTAGTGTTGGGAAAGCTTTCCCTTCTGGAGCCATGAGCTGGGTCTTAGGGCTGTGGGACTCAGTAGCTTCTACAAAGGAGGCAAAGTCTCAAATTAGGAGGGAACAGGGTGACTTCTGATTTCAAGACCCAGTCGATGCTCTGTATGTAACAAGCTATTTCACCTCAAAGTAGCCCTCGGGGAGACGGTGCTCTCGAACAGAGATATATACATGGGGCTGATCTCTCTTCCCTGTGGTTATTTTGTGAAGACTTGGGCCATGTTGGCCG
>PVJX010012218.1:0-50675 GCA_004027295.1 Dolichotis patagonum
ACTGAAGCATAGCTAAAGGACAGCCTTTCTCTTTTTCTGTTTGTTTGCTTTTTATTTTTGTCTTTTGAGACAGGGTCTTGCTACACAGTTCAGGCTGGCCTTGAGCTCACTTTGTAGCCCAGGCTGGTTTTGAACTCACAGGATCCTCCTGCCTCAGCCTCTCCAGTGCTGGGATTACAGACATGCACCACCATGCCTGGCAAGCCTTTTTGGTTTTTGAGATCATGATTTATATCACAGTGCAAATAGCTAGCAGAGCTTCTTACCCCTAAAAAAGTAAAACAACAAACAAAAAACACCTAATGATTAGCTCTGAGCTGTAATACAGAGACAAGTGAAAAGATCTTAAACAGCAACTGACCTTTTCAAATAAGTGGGTAACACATTGTTTCCGAGTCAGGGGCAGTTATTCCAAAGCTTTGTTTTGGGTTGTGCTTATTCTCACTATTAGAGCTTTCTCATTATAGCTCCCCTGCTACCATTCAAACCAATTCCTGTTGTCTGCTGTGTAAGACTATCCGCCAACTAATTTCAGTAGAAATAACCCCACCATTCTCTATTAAAGTTACTTTTAGTGAAACTTAGACATTTTAGCTTTCTGTTTCCTTAAAAATTTAATTTATGATCTTTTAATGTTTTTATTTTATTTCATTGTTCTTTGCTCTGAATAAGGTCTTCAAATAAGTAAAGACCAGAAAGGGACTGATGCCCCATTGAGGTGAGATGAGGTCAAGGAGACAAGGTCACATTTCCGTGGGTCACCAGAGATACACATGGTCACCATGCTGCCATTGGTCTGCACAAGTCACAGACCAAGAGTGTGAGATCAGATAATGCACTTTTATCTTTGCTCAGCTGACAGCTCAGACTGTGTTCTAGTTCTCAAAAAGACTGAAGACCTTATTTTCATTTAAGTTCCAATGTATAAAATTTTCTTGTAAATAAATTTACTATCTGACTGCTGTACCTTCTCTGAAAGGCAGAAAAAAGTCAAAATGGCATTAACCTCCCCAAAATAGAAAATCACATACACACACACATAAATAAATAAATAAATAAATAAAGCAAAACTGAAAAACCAGAGCCGTCTCCAGTTTAGTTACTTCCAGTTACATCGCCCATGTTACAGTGAGTATATGTCCAGCTTATATTCTCCTTTTTTTCCTGTCTCCATCAATGATAATTTTAAAACATACTCAAAAAGAATTTGCATAAGGATTTTCCTTATGTAAAAGGAGTTCTTTATGTGAAATACATTTTGTTGGCTCCTCTGGAAACTTTACAGCTTGACCAAAAAAAGACATTGTCCACATTTGCCTCCTTCAAAAATCAGCACAAACTAAAATTCTCAACTCTTGTCTTTGAAAAGTAGTTTCCAACTTGTATAATATTTCTTACCCCACCTCCATTTGTCATTGTTTTAAAAATTTTAGCAGCTTAAATGTAGATTTCACATCAGAAAAACATATGTCATCGCATGCATGCACGTGTGTGTGTCTCCCCATGAAAATCAGCCCATGTAGTGTGTGTTTCTGTACTTGGTGACTGTCATTTGCACCAGGGTAAGGGTTTTTGATGGTTCAGACATTTCTGTTTAGAACTCCAAAGTTGAAAATGAGCAAACACCACAAATTCGTTTTGCCTTTTAAGATTTCGCTGGCATAAGATCAAAGAAAAGAGAAAGAAAAGCAAAGATAAGGGTTAAAACTATGCAGCTCGCACAAAAGCATGGGAATTGAAAAGTCTGTTTGTAGTCGAAATAATTCTGAAAACAACTGCTGCCTCCATAGAAACAAGGCCTGGGGTCTAGTTTGATTTTCAGGAATGAAAGGAAAGAACAGATGTTTCAGGTGCTGGAATGTATTTAGAATCTAAACTCTCCTAGTCTTCCTGAGTGCTGGCCTTTAGAGAACCCCTATGGTTACACACTGCACTTGAAGTTAGTAAACAAAGCCACAGGAAGGAGACTTAGTCCATGAACTCAGCTTACTGGAGTCGCTTAGTAATATGGAGAAAAGAATAAAAACGTTTAGGTTAATATATAAATCACATAACACTTAAAGGAAAGTGCGACCTTAAGCTGTGCTAAGACAAGCACAACAAAAATTCTTTTCTGTTCAGAGAGACTGCTTCATAAACAAAACACGTGCACACTCGGCACTGCCCAGGTGTCAGATTTTGTGGTTTCACAGATGTCCCATCAGTGCCTTGCCCAGCCACACTGCTTCTCTCCAGTCTACAAGTACGAGTCCACACTGCAGATCCCATGTGTCTGGAAAAGCCTTGCCTGCTTGCCCTCAAAAGAGCCGTTACAATTTACCTAACAGTGATTTCTTCTTGTCTTTTATTCCTACTTTCTAATGTACTTTTGTGAATTTGTAGTATGGATCTAAAAATAATGATTTAATATACAAGGTTTTAAATGCAAATTATATTAGCGTAGCAGATTTGTCTGGGTGCACAGTACATTTGAGATTCTGTGAAGTCTTTTCTTTGTTACATTTTGAGTTTACAGGGTTAAAACTTTAATATCCCAAACAAGCATTCCATTATCCTTGAAACTGTAAGGAGCCAGGTAGTTAATGGTTTGCAAAAGAAACAATGGCCTCTTCCCTGCAGTCTTTGAAGCCATAGATCTAAATCAGGTAAAGCAAATTTAAGATGTTTATATAGAAAAAGCAATTCAGCTTGTGAATGCTTTTGTCAGTTTATTTGTAGTTATGTCAGATACTTTTAGTTCTTAAAAGAAAAAATGTGTTTCTCTAGATTGAGCCCACAAGTGACAGCAATTGTCTGGGTAATGCTGCCTTGAAGTTCCTGGAAGCAAAAAGATATATAAGTGTTAAGTATATTTCTTCATCCTGTATGCATTATAAATATTAATCAGATATGGAACTAAGAGGAAACTCAGGGAGTGGGTGACTGTGCTGAGGTGTTGGGGAAGATATGCTTGTACAGTGATACCCATGAGTAAAAAGATACTTATTTCTGTGTATTTACTTAGGTAGCCTTGTTTTTGTATATATATATGCTGCTGTCAATTTGAGAATATAAACTCAGACAGTGAATCAATTTTTGTGTAGCATAAACATTTGGAGTGTCACCTCTAAGCCTCAGCTCCAAGTCACCATGAGAAGTCCTGAAGCTTTCTTGGCCAAGTCTCTTCTCCTCTCCTTTAAACCTTTAGCGCTTAGGTTCTCAGAGAAAACAAGGACTTCAAACACTGCCCAAATTATTTGACATGCTTTTCTAGCTTTTACCACCATCTTGGATTTGACTTGTGAAACTCAAATACAGGTTCCTTCGCTTGCTGTTTTACAGGGTGTTTTAGTTGTGGGAACTAGGCAAGAGACCTAATCCTCCTCCAAAGGTGTTTATTGCCAGTATCTTGATGACTTAAGTGATATTTGATTTTCTCAGTGTTTATGAAAAAGAAACTTTTCTAAGGTGATGAGAACAGTCTGGAAAAGGTGACTCGGGTAGCTCAACCAATGAACAGGTATGTCTCAGATTTCCAAGTTATGGATTTGGTTCAGCTCTCAGTGGCTTAGTCACATGTTTTACTAGGCTTCATTGAATGTTTTACTAGCAAACTCTCTATCCCAGGCACAGTTTATATTTGTGTCATTTACCCATGAGATGAGTTCAAAATTTTTGGTATGTTGGGGCTCCTGCCTAGACAATTAGTTTGCAGTTTTATGATAATCTACTGTAGGACGTTCATTCAGCCTTACCTAACATATGACATTTTTAGTTGTGCCTCCCTTTAAATATCATTGTAAGCAGTTGTTACTAACATTTCTCAGTAATATAACAAGATTTGTGATAGCATGTGTATGGGAATAGTATTTTTAAAGGACAACACCATTAATATAGCAATTGGCTCCTGAAATTAAGCAAAATATTAGATATTTACGGAATGTCAGATGTTTATATATACTTCATTTTATATCAACAACATAAACTAAATCAGCACTTACTTATGACCTACACTATCAGTCTGGACATCTGATTTTATTTAAACCTCAGCACAAAATAATTATTCTTTTTTCTCTCCGCACTGCTTATGCATGATCTGCTTGGACCTTACAAATTCAAAAACAAAATAATAAATAAAAATAAAATAATAATAATAATGTGAAGATGTCATTAATTTTGACATGTCATCAAAGAGCACACAAAATGCTACACATGTTTTGCAGGTGATAGACTTGAATTGAATCAAACCAGATAGAATATACTCAGCCATTATTCCAATCAATAGTGATTAAAGGAGAAAACACACTCGATATATGTTTTCTTAAAAAGGCCCACTGACTTATGACTGGTTCTTTTTCTTAAAGCAAGTTGTAGAACATCTGGGAAATGCCAGTTGCTTCTGTTATAAATAGTGTTAAAGCTTTTCTGGATCTGAGTATTATGTGATTATCACTCTGGGGAGCCTAATTTTATTGTAACCACTATGCAGTTCATTTTAGTGAGTACCCATATTCAATATCAGGACCTACTCTTCATCATCAAACAAGTAGTTAGCTATTTAGATGTCTAAACAACAGAAGAACCCAGACATCTGATAAGTACTAAATCCCACTTTTCATCCTTTCCTCCACAGAACAGGATATATTTAACCATGTTGTACATGTTAAGGCTCTTGCTAAAAGCTAAGTATGTTACAATTTTCTCTTAATGTTGAGGATTTTTTAAATAGCAGAAAATTATTTTAGAAAGTATTTTTTAGAAAGTTATTTGCATCTACATACAAAAATATCTTACTAATGTATCTTGTTAATCCATTTGTTCATTTAGTTCCTGGAATTTTTTTTTTTTGGTTTATCTTTAACTATTGTGAAATATTTCATTCAATCAAGCTGTTTGACTATTTACTAATGATGGAATGCTGATGATTTTAAGACAAATATGAAAAAATGTAGTCAACAAAAAATATTCAATCTATGCCTTATTAAATGATATTTTATTTGAAGAAATTCTTAATTTTTTCAAAACTAGAGGGTTATCATAGTCACAAGTTATATAAATTTATTCTGCTTTTGCTATATATCTTAATAGTTTATGCAACATTTACTAAATGTTTACTATAGTTTTCTTTTCATGTGTGTATATAGAAACAAGTTAATTTTAGCCCCTTGAGTTAACTCTATAGATTTTGTGTACTTGTAAAACATTCTTTAAATTTATTTGAAGAAACATAAGATCTTGATGTGCAAAAACTAGTATCATCTCTATGCATTTGCAATGGTGAATCAATTTTAAAGAAGTTTGCCACAGGCAAGCTGGAGAAAGAAAAACCAGGACCATGTTATTGGTAAATGCTTCTTTGTTTTATGTAGAGAAAAAATGCAAAGCAGTAAAAAGAGTAGAAATAATACAGAATTTTTTAAAAAAGTAAGAAATCACTAGTTGATAAATTACATATTTTATCTTAGAAGTACGAGCCAAGAGTGGTAGTCCACACCTTTAATTCACGAGGCTGAGGCAGAAAGATTTCCATGACTTCAAGGTCACTTTGGGCTGTATAATGACTTCAAGGCCAGCCTAAGCTACATAATGAGATGCTTCCTCAGAAGAAATTCTTCTTGAAATAATTTAAGCATATTTAATCATTAGGAACTTCAAGGTGAGTATCTAATGCACTTAGTGGTATCTATGGTTAGTAATATAACACCATTTTAGGAATAAATGAGATTGGCAGGCTTCTGTGTATAATGAAAGTCCCTTTGCACCCCCACATTTTGTAACGTGGCGCCTACCATCACCATCAAGAATGCTTGGCATTCCAAATGGCATAGTAACTATCAGCTTAGAGCTAAGAATCTCATGCATAAACTTTTGTCTCTGTCAAGTGTTCTTTTGGCCTTGTTTGAGTGAGGTCTGGGAAAAGGATTTTCTAAGGGGCTTATTTTTGCTTAAAATTATTTATGCTCTAGCAAGAATCTGGTCTTCTGATTATATCACACATCATTCCAAACCCTGGGACCCTTATCTTCAAAATAGCAACAATAGCTGCCCACCTTGTATTCATAAGATTGTTGGAAACTTCAGTAATGAATGGAGCAATCCTGACGAGTCAGGCATAACTGTAAGTGCTTTACATGTGTTGGCTCAGAATTACCAAATACGTGCCTCCAGGGAGCCACAGCTGTTTTCAAAGATTACAATCACTACCTAGCCTCTGGGTAGCCATGAGGGTCCTACAACAATCATATACCCCAGAAGAAAACTAGAGGCTCAATCTGTCATGAGTTGCCTTATCAGTTTCGCTCAGTAGCCTGTAGACATAATGACGTATTTTCTTTATGTAATGAAAGTAAGTACAATAAAGAAGAGAAGTGCTCTTTATTTCATTTAGTCTCAATAATCTTAATCAGGAGCATAATTATTATTTTTCAGTTTTATAGACATTTATCTTGAAATATAAGAATGAATAGGGTTAAGCAAATTAGAGAATTTTGAAAGATATTTTATATAAAACTATCTGGAGGAAGGTAAAACAAACTATTGTTATGCATTCTCTATAGTAGATATAGTATGTCAATAACACTTTTAGAGCACAAAGCAGAAAAGAGTTGAGTTACCACACATAGATTTTACAATATGCATTGTACATGACCATTCCTCCCTAAAGACTATATATAACTTCTTTAATATTTCCTTAAACCTTATGTATTATTTAAATGTAACTGACTATAAATCGGACAACATGGTGATTCTTTTAAAAAGATGTAGTTGTATATCCCAGGGTCTATAGGTGATTGTCTGCATTAGTGGATTTTTAGGATGAGAGAAAGATAAGCAGTACAATACCAAGAGCTAAAGAGGGATTGATGCTGACATGATACCTTTCCAAAACATACTTACTGGTGTTAATTGTTCATTTTCAAGTTGATATGGTGCTAATCTAAAGCCATCCAGAGAGCTCCCTGCCTTAATGTATATTTCCTGTTCCTAAACTTGCCTTGAAAAGTTAAAGAGAACTATGAGGCATTTAAAAATATTTTTAAATTAGAGACATAATGGGAAAAAAAGAAAAAAGAAAAGTTCAGTAACCCACTGTGGACAATGTGTGTGAAAGGGTCCCTTGACTTAGTACAACTGCCTTCTCTGTTTTTCATGGTCTTTGGCCTATTAGTCTGGTTTTCAATGTATAAATTCATACTTAAATTTATAAGGCCCTATAAATCAATGAATCTGATGCCAGAAATATAAAATTGGAGTTGTGGAGGAGGGGAAAGAAAGAGAATTGAAAATTAAAAAAAGAAAAATCCTAAAGTGAAAAATAAAAAGATACAGGAGAAAGTTAAAACAGGATCAAGAAAAACTACACAGAAAAACTTATATTTAATTTGAGTCACCAAATAGAAGTTAACTAGGTGAAGAAGTTGGAAAAGAAATAAGAAAAAATAGTGAGAACAACATACAAAAAATTGTAATCTTAGAAAGTACGTACATTTTGATAAAGGAAATAACGCAGTCTTTTGGAGTATGGGGAGCAAGGCTAACAAGAATGATAGAATGTGGGCAGAACAAGGTTTGGAAATCAGTCTCAACACTCTCAGACTAGCAATGAGAAGACGTTCGAAGTATTAAGCAAGGAAGAGGCACAATTAGACACACTGAGCTCTTACTGTGATGTGGAAAACTGAGTGAAGCCTAGAGTAGGCAGAGTTAAGTTTTCTCATGAGAACTTCGTACTCAGCTAGGGTTGGTTGACAAGCTTGAAAGACATTTAGGAAGTAGAGCCAACATGTGTTGGTGATTGATTTCCTTCCTCCAATGAAGGCTAAGGAGTACTGAGAGTCTTGTGGGATTCCCAGTTATTGGCATGGACGTCTAGGTAGAAGATAACCCCACTCTTCTCATAATACAATCCAGGAGAAGCAGGTTTTTCACTAGATGAGTATTGAGTGAGCTGACTTGAAAGCACAAATATGATATATAATTCAACATGAAAGATGGAGTTTAGGAGAGAATTCTCAAACAGACCTGTAGATCTGGGAGATGTCAACATCCATTTCACCAGTGAAGCCATGGAAGTCATTGATCTCATTAAGGGAATATCAGATAAGGTTAAGTAGAGAGCCTAAAATTTAAGAAATAAGTGATATTGTTGGTACCTGTGAAGAGACTGAAAAGGAGCAGCAAAGACAATAAGCAATAAGTTAAAATCCAGGAAAACATATTCCCCTAGAAACTGGCAAAGGACTATCTTTAAAATGAATAAGTGATAGGTTATGCTAAATGTCACTGTGTCTCCAAACTATGAAGACTGCATAGAATATTTATCAAAAGGATATTGTCAATTACTCTGATAAGCTAAGTTTGGGAGAAGTAAAAGGAGATGGGAAAAGAAAATCAGAAAGTTTCTTATATATTTTATTAAATTTTGCCAATAACAAGAGCAAAAAATCAAGAATAGATGAAAGAGAAGATGGATTAGAGAGATGGTCATTTTAATAGAAGAGCCCTCAGTATGTTTAGGTCTGACAGAAAATAATTGGGACAAAAGGAAAATTTGAAGTCATCACCAGTGGCCCTCAAAAAGCAGAACGTAATGGAATGTACACATTAGATTAAGACACTAGAATGGAACAGACATTGGAGTAAATCTAACTAACAGACAGAAGGTTGAAAGGTTGCATACGGACAGAGGGGAGCGCGAGTCTCTAATGGGTACAGAGGAGATCCTATGAAAGGTTACTTGATAACAGGAACATAGAAGACAAAACAAGAAGAAAACTAAATATTGGGAAAGGCTAATGGAGGTAGAGAAATACAGAAAGAATAAGAAGTAGCTGTTTATCCAAAATAATGAAGAAGGGGAGAGTTTGGAAAATTTGCAAAAGAAGAAAGGCAGGAGGTTCCGGTCACAGAGTTAATTAAATTGAATTTTTCATTAAATTGTGAGGTTAAAGTGAGATTTTGCAGATCATAGGAAATAGCTAGACGTACCTATGGGAGTGGATTGGTGAAACCGCATAGACATGGCAGGAGATGAGACCAAAGAGGGAACTAAGTATATACACAGCATTTTATAAGGTTCATTTTGCACGTAGCAATCACATGCAGTCACTGGGAGCGTTGAAGTGCCACAGAAAAAGCACAGAAACTAAAATTAACTTAAAAGAATGAGTTTAAAAAAGGAAATAGATGTTGTTACAACTGGCTGAGAACACAGAACTGAAGACGTGAGCCTCGGTGGCCTCAGCTATTCCTCAGCTGCGATGGTGTGTGGTAGAAGGGGTCTCACAGATCAATGCACTATGATCCCCTTTACTATGTCTACAGCAGGTCCAAGGCCGCTGAGCAAGGGATTTTCTGTTTTCATATGGAATAGCAGCAACTTCTGGTGACTAGAAGAACACTCTGGAAGGAATAGGACATGATCCGTTTTGGTTCTATGGTCTGGGTGCAACACAGTGGCTCCCTGGAGAAGGGAGCCCAGCTTGTGTGCTCCCGGTGGGACAAACTGACACCCACAAAGTCATTGTCTCATGTCTCATGAAAAGGCTCTCTGGATCAAATGGCTTTAAAATGAAATTTTTGCCATACTTTTAAGAACTTTCAGTTTTAATACATTTAAATCAATCTCGACTATTCTACATGTACAATGAATTTAAGCAGATTGTTTGAACTACCAATACAGCAAGCATGTCTTCATTGTGCTAAAGAATGAAGAGGAATCATCGATGTGAAGGATGCCCACTGTGAACTACACAAAAAACAAACTGATACTGCTTTTTTAAACCTTGGAATAAACCCATCAATTTTTTCCTCTGTGAAAAAAATTTAGAGTGGAATTAGAAGAATTCTTTTTTAAAATTCCTTTCATATGCCAAAGCAAGCTAAATACCACAAATAAAATGTAAACTTTTCAGCCTTTTCAAAGTATTTGTCATTTTTTTCCTTCCCACTGGATGTGCTAAAATGTAGCACAGAATACCTTTTATGGTGTCACAGAAAGCAAATCTGATGTTAATTTGGGGAGGACGGTGAAATTTGCTAAGTATGAAGTAAAGATATTTTGTGTTCTTTCCACATTTTTGTCTTTTTTTGCCCCTACTGGGTTTATCACATAAGAATCTGTAAGCAGTGTGCCATGTGAACACGAGTTTGCACTTACAGCTTCTTTGTAAATGCTTAAGGTATAAACATTCTGCTTCTGACGCCAATTGAACTTAACAAACGGTGAGAAAGTTATCACTATATCATTATTTTGAGGTTTAACTCTACAGGCAGGAACACTGATTTTATAAATTTGCAATTCTTTTTTTTAACCTGAAAAATGACCCTGAGAATGATTATTTCAATTAAGGGAAGTAATGTTACAGTTTACATCCACAAGCCGTGTGTCTTCATTTTTCTTGATGTTACAAATTAAAATACTCCCCAATTTTTATAATCTTTAAACATGTAATCACCATGAATTTTCAGTATCACTTGGAAAGAGATTGCAATAAAGATTTGTCTGGAACTCTAAGCATTAATAAAAATAGACTGTTAAACACTGCCAGTCTCCAGAAGGTTTTGCCAATCACAAATATAGAGAAGTGTCATGCCATCACACTTATCTGCGGGTTATATATTTCTCACTTCACACTCTAATTTTAAGAAATGTCTCTTAAAAAGCTTTACAAAAGGTCTGTTCTCAAAATTCCTCTTTACCTTTTGGAAGACCAGGCTGCTAGAGAAAAAATTCCACTTGGACCTTAATGTACATAGCAATTCTTGTCCTCACATGTTGAAGTCAGAAACCCAGAATGTCTTGTAACTTATCAGGGAAAATGAAGGTGGCTCAAGCATACTCCATATTTGAAGTTCTCCATAACCCAAGGTGATATGAAATCACCTAGAATTTGCATAACCCATGGAAAAGTGTTTTTATCTTAAATAGGGAAGATTGTTCTTGGGGCAAATGGCAAAGAGATTTTCATAATGATTTCCTTCTTTTCCTTCCTTTCTTTCCTTCTCTTCCTTTCCCTTCTTTCCATACTCTTGTCTTTTCCTCCCTCTTCTCTTCCTCTCTCCTTCCTTCCTTCCTTTTCCTCACATTTACTTATGGGCCAGTGTTCTTCCACTTAATGATAATTCATTTTGTTCTTTCCTCCTTCTCAAAATATACTGGTTAATTGTATCTGATATTAGTTGTTTATACTCCAAGATAAGTTTGTGTACGTAGGTAAGCTTTCCTAAGACTTGGGTTATTTATGTATGATCCGTGATGCTTTGACTCTCAGGCCTTATAAAAAATTGCAAAATCTGAGAACAGTCAACTTGTCCATTATGTCTCCCATCCCTGGATAGTTTTTAGAACCTTTTACTAGTCAACCCAAGAGTACAAAGGCACTATCCCTTGCTATCTAGTGGGGACAAATCTCTGAGATCATTACATTTTGGGAGGGCTCTGGGAAGATTTGTTGAAGTTGCATTATACCTAATGTATAAAATCTATGTATAAAATCCTGTTTCTGTTTTGTCTTTATTAGGTGTTGATTTCCAGAATACCATGATAAATTTCTCATACACTCATCTTTTTAGGTTCTACTTCCTAGAAAGCCTTAAAGAGACCATTTAAACATTAGTTTCTTACATGAAGAACACTAAGATTAAGTGAATCAAAGATGTCACTTTAGAGATGTTCACATATACTTTGGGTGAAAGGAAAGCTTTGTGCCCTGCTGGGTGCGTTAGGTATCATCAGTGAACAGGAAGTAGTTTTGGGGGGTTTGGTAATGTTCCCATTCCTCCTGAAGCCCCTTCATTTGGACAGGCATGACTAAGAGTTTTTACTGTTTAGTTCTTTCGCCTCATAGTGCTTGTAACTCTTGAGGCTTCATGCTCTCAGGTACTGCTCTACTTATCTGGGCAATTATGACTGGAATTATTCCCACTTCAACAGTTTTTTAGGCCAGAAAATTGATTAAGACCCTTCCTCATATACCAGCTATGCAACATTAAACTATGTTATTGATATAAATATATTATTTTCCCTTCATGTCCTCTTTACGCCTTCTGGAATTGCTCTTTTTCTTTTTGCCTCTACAAAATGACGTTTAAAAAAACTTTATTGATTTCGTAAGAACTAACCTCATGCTCCTGTGAGTTTTGGTATGAAAGCTTCCCTGCTTAATAGGTAATTTGCATCTCCTAAGTATCAACCTCAAAACAAAAATAAACAAAACAAACTATTATTTCATGTTCATATTCTTATTGTGGTCAGAAATTAAGAACCAATTCCATTTTCATCTCTATTTTGAATGTTTTAAATATAAACTTCATTGAACAAAAGCACATAACAATAAATATTAATTGGTTCCATAACATTAAGTAATAATATTTTTAATTTATTATATACTTGATTTTATTTGTTTTTTTAATTAATTGAGTTTATTGCTACATTTATGTATATGCAATGATCATTTTCATCTTGGGAAATTTGTACTAATATAGGATATGTCTTGATGTTTTTATTACCATTCCCCTATTCTTCCTTCAACCCCTCTTCTCCTGGTTATTTATAAAAGCTTTGTTTCCAGTTTTTCCTTCTTTTCTCATTTTTTTCTAATATTAAATGTAAAATAGCAGCTATTTAGTTAACTAGTAGGTAAATTAGTGTATGTTTTTTATGGTTTTTTTTTTTTTTTGCAACTCTAACCTATGAGGCAAAGCAAAAAGATGGGAATAAATGGCAAAATTTTAAATTTGACATGGGGATTTTGTACTTAAATTATGTCATCAAAATTATTATTGGCATTAACATTTTTCAAGGAAAAGGTATTCCAGTAAGTCATACCATGGTAAGTTAGCATGAAATTCCTTTGCTTAGTAAATAGCTAATAATAGTTATCTATTGATTCTATGAGGTAAAAGATAGTAACATTTTACTTTATAAATCTGATAATTCATAATCAAATGTTATTTATATAAACATATTAAATGCATTAAATTTTTCTATTATTCTAGTGTATTTCAATCTGGATCTAAATTTGTGAACTGCAGAGATGTCAATATTAAAATTACTCATCTAATTCTCAGTGCTGACTTCTAAAAAATGACTTAAGATTTTAACCTTAGGGGAATATGTTATAAAATATTAATGCAGTATTTGATAGTATTTCAATAATTTAACAGTAACAGGATTCAAAATAAAAAGGGTAAAATATGAATCAATACAACCCAACTCTCACAAATAGGAAATACGTTTTGACCGAGGCTCAGAGAGCATAAAATAGAGAAAACCGATTATCTCGCCTTGATCATTCCCAGCAGTTTTACATTATTCAAGCAGTGGGTCTTCTGTCAATTCCTCCAAGAATATTGCTCTCCACTAGATACGAAAGCCTGTTGGAACATTTGCAAAAGACTCCATTTACCCAGACTCTTTTATTCACTTTACTTAGAATTTTTTGGACAACTCATATTTTTTATGAAGTTTTTAGCCTAAAACATTGTATGAAAGGCAGCACCATCTTAACTTAGAATTCTGTTCTGCTACAATCCTATTTGCATGTAAAATAGCATTTCTGCAATAGCACTGCTTAGTTCCTTTCTTAGAACTCTGACAGTGCTACTTACACTCAAAGACACATAACATAAATGGTTTTTGATTTCCCTCTGACCCTCTTGTTTATATCAAATGTCAACAAGCAAGAGGGCCTACAAATGATTTGTGTAATCCTGTGAAAGTAATGCAACATTTATTTGCCTCAATTTCCTCATTGAATGATAATATTTATACTGTAAGATCATCATCAACTCATATAAAACCATAGAAAAATTCTGTCAGCTCTCGCATCACTAGGACAAATTAACCAACACCCACAATATAAATGAGAAGAAGTTTATTTGGGTTTTAGTTTCAGAGGATTCAGTCTATGTCTGGGTGGATCCATGGTGGTGGTGTAGTGAAGCAAAGCTGTTTAGATCATGCTGGCCCGAAAGTGGAACAGGAAAACAATTTCACAGGGTAAGGAGCCATACCGTGTTCCCAAGGTCATATTCTCTGACTCACGCCATAGACTGAAAGATGTGCTTTACAATTCCCAAGTTAACAAGCTTCACCTTTATAAATGCTTAGTAACTCAGCATGCTCCTTAAGTAATAATTAACATAATTACAAAAATTATTATCACACTTCTATACTCTTTCTATAACTCTTTACCTTTCAAATATAAAATACTGTGAAGTGTTAGAGTCTTAAGAGGGGAGACAGTAGATAAATGGAGAAGAAGGAATAACCCTATGGCACCTTGCACAGCAATGGGAACTGGGTCTCTCCCTTACTTCCCCTTTCAACAGCGTTAAGAATTTTGGGTTGGGTTAAGGACTTTGCAAGTTTCAAGCTGAGATGTGGCACTCACGGTAGTAAATGACAAAAGCAAAAATGGATATTTGTTGCTGTTTTTCCCTACATGCTCCCAATCCTTCTAATTTCTCTTATTTCTAATACCCGTTGTTTTAACTTAGGAAGAAAAAGCGGGTGGGAAGAAAAGAGAAACGTGCTCTGCTTATGAGACAGCTGTTACAGTGATGACTGCTTCTCCCGCTCTGCGCACTCCTAGAGGTGCCCATGCCACACACAAGATTTGTTGAGCAATAGCAAAAATTCAAGGAAATTAAGTGTCAAAGAAGTTTATCTCTACCAAGACATTGTTCCCTGCTGGATGCCCCAGGCCCAACCTCTCTGATTCTTATTCTTTTTAAATTTCAAGCCTCAGTCCTGCCTCTTCTCCCACACCGAGTCATATGCTCTCCTCTCACTCCTGAGATCTCTGCTGTGGTCCAGGAAGCTCACTTCAGGGAAGGCGAAGTTCCTGGGGATCTTCCCACCACCACCAGTGGGAGGCAAAGGAAACAGTTGTCCCTTTTTCCTGCTTGTGGGAATGTACAGACACAAGCGTAGCCCTAGTATTCCACACCAGAACTCTGAAATGCCTTGCTTCTATTAAGACATGAGTAATACGTGCTCAATCTTTAGGTTTATTAACATTTTTCTTCATGTACATGTGAATGTTTGTTCTTCAGTTACATAGAGAATTGTAATGGAACTAGACCAGCTGAGCAAAATTAATTCCTCAGCAAAAATACATTTTACTTTTCAAACCATTCCAGTGTGAGCTAACTTAGGGTAAAGTCCATTTCCAAGATGAAAATTGTCTCTCTGTACATCAAATAGGACACACATGCCATGCGACGGCATAATGCAAAGCTTTGAGTATCATGTGTTTTTGTTCTTACAAACTTAGTGATTAATTTTTTGCATGAAATTCAAGATGCTCATTGTCATGGTTCGTGTCTGAGTGTCCCCTCAAAGTCCCATGTAGGCATAGAGGTGGCTGAGTTTATTGTTTGTGTTTGGTTGATTATCTAGCTCTGGGGTTGGTGACCTTAGTGTAGCACCTGCCCAGGGGTTTGTAACTGGCATACAATATAAGGGAGGGAAGGAGGTGTGCTTTTCCCCATTTTTGTCCCTTTGGCTCTTATGGTTTGCAGCTGCCAAGAACAGCTGCCCTTTACCCAGGCCACCTTGCCTTGGAGCCACCTGAGTATGCACTGAATCCTCCAAAAACTGTAAGCTGAATAATGCTTTCCTTCCTTCATTTTGGGTGCCAGGTATTTTGTCTCAACAATGAGAGAAAAGTAACCAAAACACGCATACAGTTAATGAGTTCACCATTAATTACATTGCCAATTTTTTTTTAAAAAGCAAGTCAAATACTTCAAAAATTTCATATAGTATAAATCTCTCTATTTCTAGAAATAATCACTTCTGGTAGTTTCTTTGCCAATGGACTCCTGTAATAATTTTCCAAGTAAATTCCTAAAATAGTTTCAGGTATTTTAAAGAGGCCCATGGTTGTCACCAATAGCACCAAAAAGTTTCTATAGCAAATATAAGTTTTTCCACTTAATTTTCTTCTTACCTCTTAATGAGCCCATTCTTGGGCAAATCCTTGCCTACCATGGAGGTTTCTGTGACATTGTAGGGCTCAGTTATGTTAATTGAGGTCTTCTGCATTTCAAAGTCTTTGATGTGGGTCATTCATGAACCAAATTATTATCAGTATTATCAATAGTCAGTAGCATTGTGTTGATACAGAAAAGCTTCTGCTCATCTCTTCATGGTTTTCTTCTGGGTTCACTTTAGGAAAAGATCATCAGCACCTAGCACTTACCAAAGGACAGTTGAACATTTCTAAGGCACTAAAGTTAGAGGACTTCTTATTAAGTAATATTTAACAGGCTAAATCTTAAGCATGTTTTAGTAGGGCAGCTTGCATGAGACTAAACCTGCTACAGTCTATCTTTCTGGGTGAAGGAAGAGTTGGAAGATGATCACTTGATCATCAGGATCTAAATTAATTTCTAGTAACATTAATTTCTCTGAATGTGGTAACGGACCAGTGCAACAATGGTCTCTCACATTTAATAGTCTCAGTCTTTGTCCACCTGTGTGAAACACCCAAGGTTTTTGTACTTTATATAATCTTGTCATGTCCAGCCAAAACTTTATACATTCCTTCATCTTACAAACATGATTTAAGCACTGTATGCCCTGTTCTGTTCTTAGTATTTGGGTAAAATTAGTACCTTTACTAACAAAGATCTCCACCCTTGTGTAATTCCCACACTAGTATGGTGAAACTGACAAATGATAAAAAATAATAAATAAGTGAATTATATATAAGTTAACAAATACTACAGAAGAAATTCCAAAAATAGGTCAAGGTAAAAGAACTTTCGAGGGAAGTGAATGTGAATTTAAAGAATGTAGCACAGATATATCTCAGAGAAAAAGCAACATGTAAATAAGATATAGAAGGAACTGAAAAGTTTAAAATAAAGGTAGCTGGATAAGGAGCAGAGAAAGAATAGATGACAGCAACATCCTGAGGTACATAGCAAGGGGGCCAGGATGGGCAGGAAGAAATATACCAGGAGACAAGGTCAGGAGACAAGGTCAGGAATGACATGTGACTCCTTCCCAGGGGACTGTGTGCAGTTCATAACACAGGCTCAGGTGTTTAAAATGAATGAAATGGGGAGACCAGCAAATTTATAATACAGTATAATTTTAAATTTCTTCTAGTTTTGGGCTACAAGACTATGGATGCATAAATGCACTAGCCAAGAATCAAAGACTTCACTTGGAATGTTATTCCAATGACTTCAGGAGTATTGATTACATCATGATAGGTAGTGCCCCCCTTCAAGATGTTAGACACAGAATGTGTTACCCTTCCAAAATATACTTTACTATTTTAAGATATTGCTCCACCTTCTCCCAGAATGACTGTTTGGTTAAAAACCAAAGGAAAGAAGAAGGAGGGAAAAAAGAGGAGAAAAAGTCATTGATCTAAGGCATTGTTTAAAAAAATTTCTAGGTAGAGCTTTTCATAAGATTCTCAAATTAATCTACAAGCAATTTGATTTAAGCACAAGGCAACAATTGGATAAAATGATTCCAGAGATTCTGAGGACAAGAAATGTTGAAGAGAAAAAGTGTATAGAGAAAGATGTTTCCAGCTTTCTTTTCACCCATTCACATGTGAAACAAGAATTTCTTAACATTTACATGAATCAGGCACTTTTCTAAGCATTTGGGATCCAAGAATAAACAAAATAAATGTTTCAGCCTTTCTAGTGCTTGTATTCTAGAAGTAAATAATAATAAAATAAATAAGTAAGCTAGCTATTGTAGTCAGGGCTTACAAGGGAATGGGTTTAATATGGGAAGCACACTTTATAGGATTATTTTATAATATTCAGCCAAAGAGTCAAATGAAAAAGAATGCAGGAAATCTTAAATACTAGAGATGCAAAGAATCCAGCTGAAGGCATGGGACAGATGGCAATGTCCTGCATGAACCCAGCTGAGCTAAAGCCTACAGCAATGTCCTCCATGAATTCAACGGGAGACCCAGAGCCCACAACAGTGTCTCATGCAAGTCTGTATCAAGGACCTGTGCTGGGAAGGCCCAATGATAAGTGACAGGAGCCAGCAAGTCTACCTCACTGGGACGAAGGGTCTGTGCCATCAGGGTTAGGAATCTGCACTGGAGCCAGGAAGCGACCAGAGCAAGAACCAGAACTCCCCCAAAAGAATCACAGCCAACCTCAGCAACAGCAAGCAGCAGAACAACTGAGTTCATGACAGGAAATCCAGCGTAACAGGCTTCTGGAGAATCAACAGTGCACTACTGTTCCCTCCAGTCCTACTCTTAGGCTGTTGGCAGCAATCCTCAGGTGGGCCTTCCACACCCAGCGCTGTGCTGATACAGTTTCACCAAGTGTTACAACCATTAGTTAATCTACCACATTAGCATGTTATAAAATGATGAAAGGTGTCAGAATACAAGTCGAACTGAATATGAGGGGTGAATGAATAATATGTAAAGGGTGGTTCATTTTTATCTGGCATGCTCGGGTCTGGTTACATACCACACTACCTGAAAACTGATCATCAAGTTCTCGTGGCTCTCAAGCAAGTTTGATAGTTGATAATTTAAAGTATCTCCCATTCGAAAGGATTTTGATGAGAAATGTGTTATATGAACTGCTATTCTATCACTTAATATTGCATAGCCACTACTTTTCTTGCAAATATCATATTGTGCAAAACTTGAACCTCTTGTGTCAATCACTATCAAATAAGAAAGCTAAAGCAGAATAGTTCCAGATATGGTACACTATAATTATTAGGTTTTTCTTGCCTTGTTAACACTGTAAGTATATATGTAGGAAATAATTGGAAAGAATTTAAGTGCGAACGCATGCTCCAGTTCCAAAATAAAATCCTATCTGCTCTATATTAGATTCACTGTGAAATAAATTAAAAATAAATTAAATTGATTTAAAATACTGATGCTTCTTCAGAATGTGATTTGGTACTCTGATATCAGAGTTGAGCTAAGGTCTGACAAGGATCTTCCAGACAGTTCTGTGTGAACTTTACCTTTCCAGCTGACTTTATGTAGCACCCTGTTCATTATCCAGAATAATAGTCATCTTTAATATGTCACAAATCTGAACAGCTAGGACATTCATTCCCAAAGTTCAGCAAAGTATATTAACAGGGCTTAGACTTTATGAAGAAAAAGGTCATATAGGTGATTATGAAATATTTCTTTTCCATTTTTCTCAGTCTAGGCATCAAACTCCAAGACCACAAAGCACTTAAATGTTATCACTGACCTGTAACCTAGAATCTTCCTCCAGGTGAAACTGCAGAGGAGAATTTATAAAACTACATTCCTTAAAATAGAAGTTGATGAGAAAAAATGGTATTCATAGGTAAATAAAACTGGAAGGTACTGGTTTCAGAAACCAATCCCAGGTTACTTACTGCAACATTTCCAAGAGATGAAATGCATGTAGCCCCAAGTGATTGATATAATTAACAATGCCCTTCCACAGTCTCTTTACCGCAGGATCATTGAGTTTATAGAAAATCCTGTTTAAAAGGGGCACTGCTAGGGAAATCTTGTGTAGGAGATGAAAGCAAGAATAGTTACAGATGCTTAAACACTTTATCAGGTGCTAGGCGCTTCACTCACTGTATTCTTATCACCTCCACCTATCTGTCGCAACTCTTGCATGTAAATACAGAACCCATTAATTTAAGCTGACAACCTACAGTGAAAATACAGGATTATAACTAGTTTTGAATATGGCCAGATCCAAGGACTCAACCCTCCTGCATTTCAGTCTGACTCTTGTCTTGGTTTAACTTCTTACTGGCAGCTTCTCTTAAGAGAAGATGACCACCCAGCAAATCCGTATGTGCTTCTTTTGAGTCTCTTACTTTGGCAGAAAAGTGGCCCCTCTTTCTACATTATATAAAGAAAATTCCTTGATGCACTCATACACACAGCTGTCTCATTAATCAGGAGGATGGGGTTCGCTGGTCCAAGCCTGGGTCTGATTCCCGAACCAGAACCGGGAAGAGCAAATCAAGATCATGCCTCCTCACGACCTAAACATTGGAGGGAAGCTCTGTAAAATATAACGAGGACCTTGGAAGTGTAGATAAAGGGTGGCTGGGGGAAGAGAGAAGGAGGAGAAGGAGGACGAAGAAAGGGGTCCAGGAGGAGGAGGAGGATGAAGAGGAGGACAATGAGGAGGAGAACAAGGAGGAGGAGAAGCGACACAGAAAGAGAAAGAGCGAGAGGGGGAGGGAAAGCCAGAATTCTAAATTACAGCATAACAAGTAAGAAGTAAAAACTGATTTTACTTTTTTTAAAAAAGTTTTTCCATGCTTTTGAAATATTAGATATTCTCTCATTTAGAATAAAAATTGAAGCTTTTAATAGGTTGCATTTATCTCTGTAACAGATGAACACCTACATGTGTCTCTGATCTACCTGTGTGTATATATCCATTTGCATCTAAGGATACCATGTTGCTTTATTAGGGACTCATTTGTATCTATGTCTCTCATCACTGGAGACACTGGAGATCTTGGAAATGAATCTTGTTCTTCACCATCACTGAACACATTGCCTAAAACAGTATCTGGCACATTATGGGTATTTCATAACTGTTGAATTAAATAGAATTATTGAGGAAAGGAATATGTTATTACCTACTTTTTTTTTAGCTTTTTACACAAATACACATATTCACTGAGTGAGGAAAAATGCTTAAGAAACAGAAGATGATAATGTAGAAATAAGATTCAGTATTCACTTTGGAAAATAAATTTCTTTCCATATTTTCTCCTGAAAACCTAATTTGAACAGTCAAAATGAAAACCTACTCCATAAAATGTCACAAATCCATGATTTTTAGACTCACAGAAGAAACTAAATGCAAGTAATCTCTATGAAATTCAAATCCAATTATCTACTGTTCAGTTAAGAATGTGTGAAACAAGAATAATAGAGATAAATTATAATATTAGTCTTGCTTTTTAAAATTGTACTGCAAATATATTATTCACAATTATAAAATAACTTGGGAAACCATGTACCTACCAGTGGCTCAGATGTTTGTGATAGAAGCTGCTGAGTGTCCTCCCAAATTTGTGGTACTTTGTCCTTCACTAAAA
Organism: Dolichotis patagonum; assembly: GCA_004027295.1. Classification (NCBI taxonomy): domain Eukaryota; kingdom Metazoa; phylum Chordata; class Mammalia; order Rodentia; family Caviidae; genus Dolichotis; species Dolichotis patagonum. The sequence continues at coordinate 21,065 of PVJX010012218.1, forward strand.
AAATTCTCAGATTTCAACTGGGCATGTGCCAAGAACAAACAAATCATACTTTCTGCCTGGCAACTCAGCACAGTACGAACAAGGTCTGAAAAATGGCAGGTGCATGTATTTGGTACACATCTTCTTGGAAATGCTTATAAAGTTCAGAGTGGTGGTCCATTCATTCTATGCTCTTCGCTATGATCTGGAATAATTTTTAAGGCTAACTTAGAGCAGCCATATGGTTTTCTGCAGTTCTTGGATATAAAGACCATACCAGAGAAAGCAGCAGAACTGAAGGCAACTATCTCACCAATACCATGGTCTGTAGTAGCCATATCAGCCCCAGGTCCCACCTCTGGACTTTATGTGAAAGAAAAACAAACTTCTATGTGCTTAAGTGTTTTATTTTGGTTGCCCCCAAATGTAACCCTACCTAAATCAACACTATAGGCCCGTTCTGTTAACAACAGTAGCAGAAACTTGCTCTGTGTCGGCCTGCAAACTCTGGGTGAGCCTTTTACTGTTTGCTAGTCAGTTTTCTTCTAAGTCTTTGAGTGTTATAGGCAAAAGGGTCAACAATAGCACTTTGCCAAGAGCCAGAAGATTCCCAAGGGAGCCTATAGCAATACTGAGAGGATATCAGCCTTGAACAGCCAAACCACATGGGCCAGATTAATTGATTTCTCCTTCTCCTCACTGAAATGATTTTAATCATTCTGTCACAGTGTTATCTGCCTGCCACTTCATCTGACACATATTCCTTCTTCAAGGTCCTGTTCAAGTTTCATTCCTCTATCTTTTAACCAGCCCTGGGTGACCCCAGCCATTCCTATTAGTCTCTTCCCCACCTATTTGACACAACTCATTTTTCATAGAAAACCATTTTTTATTGAGAAAAACAAAAACAAACTTCAGCCATGTTAAAGTCAGTTGACTTAACAATTTATTTACAGTCTTTTTAATAGTTTAACAAAGAGAGAAAGTCTATTTGATGATGAAGTTGAAGTCAATTTAATCAACAAAGAACTCTGACCTTTTTGCAGTATTTAAGGATTTATATCATTTGATATTTACCAAACACAATGCCATTGTAGTAAGAATCTCCCATATTTACAATTTAGAATCTAACATCATATGTATCTCAAGGAATCCTTCAAAGTTTTTATTATCAGTATACCATGATATAAATACATACACCATAAATTTTATTTAGAAAGTGCCTGAACCTCCCAAGTCTCAGGTAACAAGAGTGACACTGCAGTCTATTTCTTATAACTTTATTGATCCCAAACATTTCTCGTGAAGAAGATGAGCAAATGAAGAGACAAATGAAAAATCCATGGTCTTGCTAGAGGATAACTACAAAATGAGAATAAATGTCATAGCTCTGCGTCCTGGCGCCTGGACAGCAATTCCAGCCATAAGCCACAAAACCCACTTATTTACAGAGCTCTTGTCACTGCCACAGTCTTCTTATCTTATCCCACCTTTGCCTGTTTTAGCCTCCTCTGAGGACACAGGCCATATCCGGAAAGGGTCACCATTAGGGTTAACAGAGCAGATACCCAGGAGCTTGACTGCCCTATCTCACATGCCAAGCCCACCTGTAAACAATCCAGAAATAGAGAGCAGTGAGCACTTCCAGGTAAGAAGCATGGCTAATAAAAAGCTGCAGATCAGAAGGAGATAACAGAAAATCTCCCACCCTACATGTGACAGACTTCCCTCATGATTGTGAAGCCAGTTGTGTTTTCTCATAAAGATACAGATGCATCAGAAATAAACCACTTTGCATCTTTGTATTTGTTTTTCTTCTTTCTTGGTTTTTCTTTCCTTTTTACTTTCACTCTCATGCATAATAGATTACCACCTAAATGTGTCCATGGTTCTCATTTCAAGGAACTTAGCAGGCCTATCGGTTCATGGTCCAACTAGGAAGTTCAGTTACATAGGAATAACACACACAATCCAAACAACAGCGAACAGGAAGTGAGAATCAGAGAAAAATACAGCACCCCCTTAACTCAAATTGCTCGGAAATTACAAGCATCTTTTCTGCCTCATTATCATTGGCTATACTTAGGCAAAGGACCATAATAACTGAAAAGAAGGCCTAGGTGTTCCAGAATAAAATGTGTTAAACCGAATGTTAAGGAAATGTAATACAGAAGGAAGGGAAGAATCATTCTGAGAATGGACAATTACTGATTTTTCATACATTAACCACAGCTTGGGGCAGGAACAGACCTACTCATTCATTTTCTATTTTGAATCAGCTAGCACATTTTTTATTGTCTTCATTTTCAGTTAGTGACCTTCATTCCTTTTTCAATGAAAACCTGAAGCAATCAGAAGAAAAAGCCTGTGAGATTCTTTGTTAAGGTATCCACCTGCTTGCCCCTGTGGACCTATTCTCTCCCTATGTCCTTGCTCTGAGGCAAGGCTGATTCCTTCACTTGCAAATGAAAACTCAGTCCTTTTCACTTGTTTCAAAGACCTGTTTCTCTTTTCCTAAGTGTAAAATCTGTTGTACTGTTTCTCACCTCAAAAAAAACCTTCTTTTACCTTCTTCCTCTTCCACTTGTGGCCCTATTTCTCTCCTGTCATTTGAAACAAAACATCTTAAAAGAATTAACATTTGTCATCCTTAATTTTTCTTAGCATATTCTCGAATTCAGTTCAGTAATCTACTTACTCCTACAGCACAACACCAGGCTGCTTCTCAGGATAGGCATAATGAGGCCATGTTGCTAAAGACAATGGACAATCTTCATCCCCTCCTTAATTGATTTTGCAGCAGCATTTGCCACAACTAATCACTCTCTCCAATTAGGGAGGTGAGGGAGACAAGAAACAACTGTTGAACTTTTAGCATTTAATAATTAATAGCACAACTGACCCAAGTCCAAAATGTGAAGCTACCATATTAAGAAATGGTGGTGGGGGTCACACCTCAAACTATTTAGCAAATGATAAGAATGCACATTTCATTATATAAAACTTCTCCACACATAGTAACTTGCTAAGGGAAAAAAAGCATTTAGTCTTCTACTGTCTTGGGAAAACTGTGTTCCAGATTTCACTGCAAAGTATCAGCAACTTTCAATTTTTTTTGTTTGGAACGTTAGTTTGTTTTCACTTTCCACTTTGATTCCAGCCTGTGTTATGAGGTCTATAATGTTTTCCTATATCTTATTAATTCTCCTGCTCTTATAATCAATTCTTCCAATGACCTAGTTGGACATGGTCTGAATTTTATCTTGACTTTCTTCCTGAAATGTCTGTATCTGTACCATCAGACTGAGCTCTTTCCCTGTCTTGGGTCAGTCTTACCATCTCTTGGGTAACCACTTGGTAGTACTAGATCAAATTATCACCTAGCCTTCTGTTTGCCCATATATATATCCCAAGCACTACTGCTAACCTCACTTCTCTGTGATGCATTTGCCTCACTTAAAACACAACACATGTTACTATTTTCCAGTTTTCTGATTTATGCATTTCATTTTTCTGCCAAATTATCCTCTTCCTTTTAACCCTTAAAGTTCTAGTTCTCACAGCTTACTCCTTGATTTTCTTTTTTATTCTATCTATATTCATGTACTAGATGTCACCACTAATTTCATGGTTTGGAATACCATTTGTAATCCATAGTTCCCATTTCTACAGCAACTTCTCTGATGCCTAATATTTACATTTAACAACTACTAACACAACATTATCTCTTGATTTCTAATAGGTCCTCCTTAAGAAACAGGCCCAAAACTGAGTTCCTGACCCAAATTCTTCCACTGTATTAAGCATCTAGTTTAATGGAAATTCTGTTTCTAGATATTTAAAGCAATAAGCATTAGTGCTTTTCTTGATTTTTCTGTTTCTTTCCTATTTCACACTCATACAGTCAGCAAATCTTTCACATCTGACCTTCTAAGTTACTGTAGAATCTGTAACTTCCCACCGTCTTCACCGTCATCTTTAACCTAGGTTGATGCCACTATGTTCTAGTCTATTTTTAACCCAGAGTCCAAGGTACATAATTATACCCAGCACTTATTTCTGTACTCTGCAAAAACACCTCTCCATGGCTTTTTACACTATTTGGACAAAAAATCAAAAGTTATTACCATGTTTACAACTTGCCCTGTGACCTGTTTTCTGTTAGCTCTCTTCCCTCTTCTCATATTACTCTTCTCATGAGATGGAACAGCCTACCAGGAACTTCGATTATACCAGCACGTCTTCATAATCACCACTTTTCTTCCTAGTTCTTAAAACTACATAATACAGTACGTAATTTATTTATCTTGTATACTATCAGTCTCTTTCACTGAAATTTAAACCAACTATATCCAAACTATTTTTCTACAACTTATTGCCATCTTTTTTGCTTACTGCAGTATCCCAAATCCTAAAGAACACCTGGTAACTGATAATAAGCATTCAACAGATATTTTTGGAGGAAATAAAAGGTATGTTACCTGTGGTCTCATAAAGACTTAACATGTGCCATATTCATGCTATAATCATGAATAATGCTATATGTGTGCTGTTCAAAAGAGGCTCACATCTCTTCTTGGTTGTTCCTCCAACATATTTAGAACTAAGTCTTCCAAGAAACTTCCTAAAAATTGTCTCCACAATGTCTGCATTACCAAATCACTGAATGAGCAAAATCTTACTATAAGAACCTTAGCTATAAAGAGTATGGGGTTGAATCAAATAACAACCAGTTACAGAAGTAAGGCATCCATGACACAAAATCTAGGGAGGACCTAAAATAAGACGTAGATGGATAAAAAGACAGCCTGTGCCCTGATACTAAACAAAAATATATTAAAGATTAAGCGCAGTGGCATACGCTCTTGTCTGGCAAATGTAAAGTCCTGAGTTTGATCCCCCGTCCCCCCCAATCAACTAGAATTTCAATTAATTCTGTTTGCAACTTGATACTGTTTTGAGTTTTATGTGGAAGAAGGAATCTTCCAGGAGTCACAAAGGACTATGATTCCAGGACTCCAGAAGCTGAGGCAGAAAATTACAATTTCAAATCCACCCTGGGCAGTTTAGCAACAAAGCAAGACTTCTCTCAAAGAGCTTAGAATGTAGTTCATTATAAAGGAGTTCTCTTCAGTCTTCAGTATGAAAAAAAGTAAAGATAAAAATGATAGAGTATGTATAATCAAACAAATAGAAAAATAGTATAGTAGAAAGGCAGCAGTAGATGAAAGATCTAGAATCAGAACCAGCATACATAAAAGTATGAGACTGCACACATATTTGTGCAAATAATATATTCTAAAAACATGAGACTGTAACTACCAGTGACATATTTAAACGAAACATATAACTAACCTAGTGCCCTGTATTGTATGCTGAGAATTTGTTCCAGATGGGTCAATAAATAAATATTAGCAACTGAAGTATAAGAGTATTAAAAGAAGCACTAGTGAAATTTATTCATACTACCTTGGTATGAGGCAAGGTGTCTGAAACAAAAGTGAGGAAATCAGAAAATATAAAGGTAAACAATTAACACAGAATTATGCTAAATATTGCTTAAGTAAGTTAAGAAAAACTATGAGAAACTTCTAATACTAGTAGCACAGCATTGTTTGGAAAGAAGATAGAAGTATGTTTAGTATTCATGCTAAAAATGTAAGACTAACCACTACATAATAGAGTGGCATACTAGTCAAACAGAATTTATGGGACATTCTCAGTTTTATCTTGCAAGTAATTTGTTCCATGACTCTTTTGATCTCAAAGAAGCAAATACTCCCATGTATACATGCCAAAAACAGACTCAAATTATGCATTAAAAAGTCTAATTCAGTGTAAGAATTATGTCCTCTAATTCTTTGCAAAGTTAATTCTCCTTTCCATCTCCATCTGGAGCCCTGTGCTTGGGCTGCCAGTCTAGAGAGGGAACAGTTGGGCTCTTTGTGCCCACTGTTCCCCTCCCCAACATGGGAGTCAATGCATTAGATTCCACCGCTACCGCCAGGTGGGAATTTAGTCAAATAATTGAATCAGGAATTCTTTTATTTAATAATACTGTGCTTGAAACAAAATGTCACATAATCCTTTCTGTGATGCTTTTAGAGGACCTATTCTTTGGAGATTATACAGTCTAAGCAAATCATCAAGGGACCAAGGTCCTCACTTGGTAAACACTCATCTTGTGCAAGAGGAGGGCATTGAGGTGGTGTGAGTGGTACACTCACCCTGGAGGGAGTAGCCTACTTACAGCAGTGTAAAGGATGAAAAGCGGCTTGTTCTTCCCCTTTATTTTGTTGTTGCTGCCTTTGCTGTGTTCTGCTTCCTTAAACTGTTGTCTCTCACCATGCCACCTTGATTACAGACTGAAACCTCCACAAACTGTGAGCTAAATAAGCCTTTCCTTCCTTAATTGTGGGGTCAAATATCTTGTCCCAGAAAAGAGAAAAAAGTAACCAAGACAAATCTTAACATCAAATGTACCCTAAACTCTTCGATTGTACATCAAACACTTTCTTGTCCTAAACTCTTCACCTGAGTGCCTTTAGTTTACCTTGTCTTATTAATGTGATTATAAATCATTTTTAGTCTTTTTGAAAATCTTTTTTAAAAGGTGTTTTTAAACTCACGACCATGAAAATGCACATATCCAATTTGATAAATGACTTTGAATCCATTAAACTGCTGTCTCAGCCCGTACCTGTATTCACAGGTAATGATAAAGTATTTGAGCATATTGTTTACTTTTCTGATTGCGGTCTCCTGCTTATACACATGCTGTGGAGAGCATCAAACTGTAAATGCTTTAATTATCTGGCTTTCTTCAGCTCTGTGGCACTGATGGTGAAAAATCAGGAAATTCATTCTTTGAGCTTCTATATGAAGAGCACTGATTTAAGAAAGAGCTAGGCAATCGAGTGCTAGAGTATAATAGCCAAAAAGCCACAGTTGATAAGTGGCAGAGACCAAATTAGTATTCAGCTGACCAGTTCTCATGCCTTTCTCCCCCTATATTTCAGGTGTGTCTCATTCAAGGTCAACAGAAGATTTGTATGCAGCAAAATAAACAGCAAAGCCAAAGGGTAATAGTCCAAGCTCTGAATCCCCTGGGCCCCAAGACTTGGCTCATCCTCTCAGAACTCACCTCTGTCACATCCTGACACTGCTAAATGGCTGTAAACACACTCAGTAGTTAATTTTAAAATCTCATTATTGAAGGCATTTTTCACTATAAGAATGTCAATCAAATTGTCGAATAACTAGATAGAAATGAGAGTAATGTGATGCGTTTTCCAAACCAGATATCTTCTTTAAGTTACTTCTGATTCATTTTTGACACTTCAACATCCCCACATTACTATCTCTCAAAGCAAATGGTTCTTTTGAGGCCAGTTGTTTGGCAATTTAAAGATCTTAGCCAATTTTTATTACTGCAACTTAAGCCCTTGACATTGTCAGTATGATACACCATTCCTGCTGAGTAACTTAAATTAAAAAGTACTTGTCATAACTCTGGCTCAAATTAGTAGAGCTGTCCTAATTAAATCAACTAGCAGTTCTGGTTTCCAAATTTCTGAGAGCCAAGAACATTTGCTTCAATGCTAGCTTTCTACAGCAGGGCAAAAGTTTCACTTGAGAGCTTCCTATCATTTTAATACAAATTTGAGTTCTTGTATTTTTTAAGTGACTGAAAGCAAGACAATTGCTATCTCAAATATTTTCTTTATGTCTTAAAATTGCAACTAAACATTCATGTTAGTCCTATTTTCTATTTGAACTTACAATTGAAAGAGCAGTTTTTACTGTTTATAAGTGATACATAGGCATTTCACTATAAAAATGCCCTGGCTTAATCAAACAAATCCAAAAAGAGAGGTTAGCCACTGGTTTTCAATTCTTTATGAGAAGTAGCACTGTCAAGGTTGAAAGAAAGCACTAACAGTCCAATTTTCTCTTTTTACTTTTCAGGCTTTTTTCCCAGAAGCAAGAACGTATATGTCATTTTGAACACACTTGCCATCAAATGCCCAGGCAGCAGGCTATGACACACTTAAGTGATGGAATGACAGTCATGACTTTGACTCAAATGGAAACCTGATAAGAAGCAAAGTCTTTTATTTCTGAAATTTAGGAAGACAAAAATATGTAACGAATATTTTAAAGATACAGGGTTATATAACATATATCAGATTAAAAAATGAGACAAGGTTGTTCTTCTTGGAATGGAAATACAATAGATATTGGTAGCCATGTTCATTATTTTTAACTTTCATTATTTTCACTATCATGCATTCAGATCCCAAAGTCTGACATTTAAAACCAAAATAACCATATAACTTCTTACGGTGTTACTTTGCTTAAAAGTTGCAACCAGGGAGGAAATGCTCAGGATCCAAACAGAATCACTTTTTTTTTAACTAAAAAGATACCTAGCAAATCTAGTTGGCAAAGCCTCTCAGAATACATGGAGAGCTCCAATTCTGGACATTTTTTCATAGCTATAAGATATATAAATGACAGAATAAATAAGACTTACATCTATAATTTCCTTATCCTCAACAGAGATATCCAGGCCTCTTCTCTGAAGTAAACCATCTGTTTGAAGAAATTAGAAAAAGTTAGAACTGGAGAAAGCATAGTTGAGTCAGAGAACTGGAAAATTTTGCAAGCATTTTGAAGGAATATGTATACCAAAACACACCATTAAAATCAAAAGATATCCTTCTCCTTATGGTCCTGAAAAATTGCACAGAGATTCTTTACAAAAACATTTTATTCTTTCTCTCAAAAATAAGATCTTTTCACAACTTATGCTGAGTACCCTGGCATATGTTAAGCTCCTTTTATAGATTTGTCAATATTCAACTCACATACAGGCAAGTACACATCACTTGAAGACTTTTACCCACATACAAGAGTTACAGAATGTGCTATTCTTACTGTACCCAAGCTAAGACAAAGTCATTGTTGAGGAAATATGTGATTTTTTTTCCCATGAAAGGCAATGTTTAATGGAAATAAACTGGTTTTTAATGAATGAATTAAATTCTCCCTCCCCTTCAGAACCAATTTAGGATGAATCCAGTATACAGTTTGTATTAATCAGTTTTTATCACTATGACAAAATGCCTGAGATAACTAACTTAGAGAGAGAAAATGTTTATTTTGCTTCAAAGTTTTAGAGGTTGTAGCCCCTGATTGCATAAAAATATTGCTTTTGTGTCACTAGTGGAAGAGCTAGATAGCAATAATGGGAAAGGTATGGTAGAACAAATTGCTCAGCTCATAGCTAGGAAGTAAAGGACAAGGTAGAGAAAAACCAGTTCCCATGATCACCTCTGAGGGCATGTCCCCAGTGACTTTAAGACTTCCCATTAAGCCTCATCTTCTATAGATTCCATTACCTTTCAATATCATCACCCGAGGATGAAGTTAAATCATTACTTGAGGTACATTAAACTTCCACACTATAAAAACATTCTTACTCTTTCTCCCTCCTTTATGTCCTCTTGTTTTTAAATGTTTATTGAGCACAGTTGTGTTCTAACTATAGATTCTAGAGACGGTATGGTTTGTATCTGAATGTCCTCCAAAGCCTCATATGGTCATAGATGGGGTTTTTCTGGGTAGTTGGATCTAAGATGTGTGATGTTGGGATCAAGGATGTGATGCTAGGGTGATTCATGGTGCAATGCTAGGAGTAAAGCTGTTCTACCCTGAGTGTGAGTGCTACCTGGCTTAGGGGCGGGTTGCCTGGATAAGATACAAGGGATAGAAAGAGGGTGCTGGTAGTCACTTTCTGCTTTACTACCTTGCTTCTGGGTGCCTTCTGCTTTGCTTCCTTCTACTCCCCATGAATTGCTTCTCCTCTGTGATACCTCTCTGCCATGCCATCCTGCCTTCGGGCCAGCTACTAAAAACTGAAACCTCTACAAACTGTGAGCTACAATAAACCCTTTCTCCTTTAACGTCAAGTATGGGATATTTTGTCTCAACAATGAGAAAAGTAACTGATACAGAATTTGGAACCAGAGAAATGGGGTCATTGTGACTGCCTGACCATGTGGCACAGAAGGCTTTGGGACTGCCTAGTGGGAAGTGTGGCATCTCTGAACCTTTGTTTTTGAACAAAGGTTCAGAGATGGCAGATAAAAAAGTAGAGCTGAAACACATGAGGTTGTACTTGATGAGAGATTCTAGCCAGAGGTCAGAAGACCAGAAGGCTGACAGAAATTCTGCTGGTAATGACCAGGCACAGGAGATGTCTGCTGGAAGAAGGACTACATTGGTGGTTGGAGTCCAGACCATGTGAGTGATATCTTGGCAGAAAGTTTGTCTGCATTTTGCTCTTATTCAGAGACTTTGCCTGAGGCTGAGATTAAGGACATCAGACTGATTCATCCAGCAGAAGACACTTCAAGGCAGTCTACCATTGTGATGCCATGGCCTGTTGGCGGCATTTAGCCAGATTTATGTTGAGAAGTCAGAGCAAAGAACCAAGGAGAATGATTTAAAGTTTGAGTTTGGCCAGAAAGGAAGCTCCAGCAAAGTTGCAGCCTGCAAAATTGGAGCAAAGAATAATTTGGTTGCTGGGAAGAAAGAGTGTAATAGAAAACATGACCTGAGGACATCACAAGAATCATCAGAACGCCAATCTTTGCAGCCTCAGAGTTGCAAAAGTGAAACACTTTGCTTTGAGAAGTGAGACCTAGAGCACCATGTCTAGAATGGTGGTGGCCTAGAGAATTTTTTCCTCGGGACTATTTTCACAGTGCATAAAGCGATGTGCACATCTTTCAGGAATGGGAGAACCTGGGGTGAAATGTCTGGCTTGTGTCTGATTGTCTCCCCTACAGCCTCATGAGGTGGCGGGTGGGATTTTTCAGAGGTGACTAAACCTAGAGTGTATGGTGCTGAGATCAAGGGTATGTGATTAATAAATTAATCCACTGATCGGTTTGGGATAGCTCTGGGTAGGATTAAGGGTACCCCAGCCTTGGGGTGTGTGCACTTGCCCTAAAAGCATGCAGCCTAGATAAAATACAGTGGAGAGAAAGAGAACTGCTCCGTCATTGCTTGTCACTTGCTTCTTGCTGCTTGTTGCCTTCTGCCTTCCATGCACTGTTTCTCCTCTGTGATGTCCTTCTGCCCTGCCAACCCTGCCTTAGAACCAGCTGATTATGGACTGAAATCATTACAAGCTGTGAGCTGAAATAAACCTTTCTTTCTTTAATTTTAGGTGACAGCTATGTTTCTCAACAATGAGAAAATTTAACTAAAATGAGAGATGCAGAAGTAAAGAAAATATCTAAAATTTTTAGCCAGGCATTGTGCTGCAAACCTGTAAGCCCAGCACACAGGAGCCTGAGGCCGGAGGATTGCCATGAGTTCAAGGCCAGCCTGGGCTACATAGTGGGTTCAAAGCCAGCCTGAACTGTACAAAATCCTATTTCAAAAAAAAAATTCTTGTAGGAAAAAATAAAATAAGAAATAAACAAATAAGCTAGATTAGTGGTATTGGCTTAGATGGAATGAGGCAAAGGAGGGTCATGGGACTGAGGACATGAGAATGGCTGCATCTGTGGCTCTAGCAATGGGCACTGTGACAGCAGGTGGGGGTGGGGTGCCATGTCCTATCTGAGTAGACTTGTTTCAGGTTCAGATGGCTGAGAACAGTAACTCAGGCAGCCAGGGTGGGTCAGCTGGGTGTCAAACCCATCACAAAGCACTGGGTTGGGGCTGGGGATTTAGCTCAGCGGCTTAAGTGCCTGCCTGGCAAATGCAAGGTCATGCGTTCCATCCCCAGAGAAAAAAAGAACTATGAGAAAGCACTGGGTAAGAGTTGAAATTTTAATTGGAGTGTCCAAGGGAGGTCTAACTTAACAGGTAATGTTTGTCTAAGTATTTGAAGAATAAAGATGAATGGGATATATTTGAAAAAAGATTCCATAAGGAGAGACAACATCAAATAAAATAGCCCCAATTTTGCACATACTCACTTTTTTAATTCAGACTAAGGAGGCCAGATGGCAAGAGCAGAAGCAAAAAGGCAAAAGTGTAGTAAATAAAGTTGGAGAAACAATTGAGGAAGACAGGATCATGTTTGCTATGCAAGTCATTTTACCAACTTCAGTTTTCCTTCTGAGTTAAATGGGAACCACTGGACAATGGTAGGCAAAGTGATAGGACATGAACCATGATTTGTCAAAATCACTCTCACTGCATGTTGAGGATATAAAGGAGGGGAAAGTGGTTTGAATTGGGGGCATACATGAATGGTGTGTAATTAAATATATTTCACCACAGGTGCCCCCCTCCCAGACATGCTCGTCGCTTTATGCACTGTGAACCTAGTTCTGAGGGGAAAAAAAAATCTGTAGGCCAATGCTATTCTGGACATGGTGCTCTAGGTCTCACTTCTCAAAGCAATTTCATTTATGATAGCAAATTAGAAGTATTTTTGTTTAATTATGGCTTGAATGGAGGGCATGGCAATGCAGATAGTAAAAGTATGTGACTCTATGTAATCTGAAAGGAGAATGAAAAATTTGATGTTGAAATGCGTATAGGGTATAAGGCAAATATTTGGCAGGAGGGACTCTAAAATTTGAGGGCCAAGTAAATGAAAGAATGGAGATGTTATACTCTGAAATAGGGAAAATTGCAGGAAACACATTATTGAAGGTGAAATATGAAGGTGCAAGCAGTAATTCTCAAGAAAAATAAGGAGATTTAGCCTCATGTAATTTAAACATCAAAACTTCCTTTGAAAAAAGAGAAAATTATTGCTAAATACTTATTCCAGTATATCATTGTTTGGATGATTTACAGTCTTAAAAATTACATGTTTATGTGCTCTAGTACATTGAGAACTATTAGCTGCATGTGATCCAAAGAAAGGCATAGCGTTGAAAAGTACAAACATTGCTAAGTTTCAAGTAGAGTTGAAATTTAATTACACACCATTCATTTATGATAGCAAATTAGAAATATTGTTGTTCAGCATCCTTTGTAACCAGACTGAACAACTTTTCAATTATATTTGTTATATGTGTAGTAATCAGAAAACTGGAAACTGGCCAAAATTTTAGGATCTAGCTTCACCCTACTTCACAAAGATATGGAGCTACAAGTAATAAAGCAATGGAAATACGAACCCAGAATATTTCTTCCTGAAATATAAAAAAAACCCTGATGCAGCAATTAAAAATATGTTATCAGAGCAGCATAGCTTACAGATACCAAGATATCGATTAGTCTAAGTCATGTAAAAGTGTAGAAAAGATTTAAAAATATGTTTTTTCACTGTCTCTTCTGAAAGAATGAGTACATGTCATTTTGATTTGACTTACCTAAACTAATTGAAAATAAAGATGAAAATAAAGATAATAATAAACCTATGATACAAACGCAAATAGAGGCCAGACCACCTAGGGACAAGTGATTTTAAGTTATATCTAAAGATAAAAAATAAGAGGTGTATAATGCTGTATTTATTTTAAAAGAGAAATAAGCAATTCAGAACATAGTCAACTTTTTTTTACAGCTGAAATTCTCTTGTTTACGGAACCCTAACCATCCCTGAAATTTGTTATCATTTGATACGGACGCAGGAGCAACTTGTGGGATGGCACTCCGAGTTCCATGCCAGATGAGTAACTAATGACCCATGTGAAGTAGATTTTTTACAAGGGAATTTTTATAATGGAAAGTATTCAAAGAGCTTTTAAAATTCATTTTTAAAGGGAGTATAAATACACATATGTGTCCTTCTTCAATAACACTGGATAAAATATTTCACAATTCTGAAAAATATAACCTTAAATCTTAAATTCTACTTTGAGTCTAAATTCATAACCCTTAGTTATATGGTATAGGTGAATAATAACTGAAAGATTCATAAGAAATTTTTTCCACCATATGCTATCTTCACAAAGAAGAGAAATACAGAGATCGGAAACTGTGATTTTAACTAAATGATATATTCATAGATTCTAGAAAATTACCTGAGCAACTGATTCAAATTAGAACAGAAATCCAGAGGGCTTCCTGAAGGAAGTCATCCAAAAGAGAATCAAAGGCATTCAACAAACAATTAGGTTTAACAATTAGAAGCTTTTATAAATAAAATTAAGAAGAAGTACATGGGATCATTACTTTAACTGAAATAAGCCAGGCATAGAAAGAAAAGTACCACACAATGTCATTTATAAACAGAAAAAACTTGATCTCGTATGAGTTGAGAATAGAATGGTAGTTACTAGACCCTGGATAGAGTTGCAAGGGAAGTAAAGGCAAGGATGGGAAAGGTTGATCAATGGGTACTAAGTTACAGTTAGGAGCAAAAGATTCTGCTGCGCCATTGCGTGGCAGGATTTTATTAATAACAGTTTTGCATTGCACATGTGACAAAAGCTAAAAGATAGGATTTTGGGAATTTTGTAAAAATATGATAAAGGTTTGAGGAGATAAATATGTGTGGCCTGATCCGAGCATGACATAATGCATAGATGCATGAAAACACTGCAAGGCATCCCTTAATATATTTTTATATTGGTATGTATTAGTTAAATAATATAAATAATATTAATAATATAAATAATCAGTTTTAACAAAGAAAAAAGAAGACATCTATAATCATCATGCTGAACAAGTACAAATGTGATTAGAATCAACAAGCAAACTTACTTGTTTTCAACTGACTACTCACATTTTTTTCAGTTGGAATGATCTGTCTCACGTCGGAAACTCCAGAAGCCCACAACACTTTTGCTTCTCTAAGTAAGATGCTCTTATGCACAGAAAACTGTTCAGTGGTTTTGTTTGATTGCTGCTGAGAATTCAATTCAGGGTTTCACACCTGTGGTCATAACACTCTACCCCTGAGCTGCACCATCATCATCTTGAATTATTAACTATAGTCCCATTGCAGTTATCTGAGTTTGCTTCCCTTAGTCAACTGGTTGTAACTCAACGTAGGCATTGGTGAAAGGAGGGACAGTGGTGACACATCTTCAGCCCCAACCTCCATTGTCTGTTGCCGCATTAACACCGCCAGATTCTAAGGAGGAGAGAACAGGAACAGAGGGGTTCTGCATAATGTTGTACTGATGTGAGCAGGTTTCTTATTCTGCACTAGAAGAAGGTTAAAGTTGGTTATTTTCCCCCTTAAGTCACTTCTGAGGATTACCAAGATATGCCTGCTGAAGTCTTCTCTATTGCTGCTTCACTTTTCTAGATCAGTATATTCATGGACCCTGTGGTTACTTGTTCCTGAGCTTCTTAGTGGTTATGCTTTGTATCTAATTCCATCTCTTGTCACTTCATGGAAAGCTTTGTTGGATAGAACTCAAGAAATCCCTACATCAATTTTCTCCCCTCTTTTGTCTATTTCGCCAACACCTAATCCGCAAGAAACACCATGTCCCATCTTCTAGCAAAGTTTCTAAATGCATGAAAGATGCATTCAAATGTTAGATTTCCTTTGTCCTTCCTCAGAAAAGAGTAGCTTTGCCCTGCTTGACTTATTCCTCCTATCCCGCTGCTATAGTACTTAGCAAATGCATGGACCAGAGGAAACATCTAATAGATTTTATTCAGTCAAAAAATTGTTTATCATCTACTTTATCAATCTATAAATAGCACATACTACATTTTTACACAAAGATTTGGCCATTGACGTCTTTAACATAATGTGTCTCCCAATAGTCAATTTATATTTTCATTAACACCTCATTAGGTTAGTGGGTTGGTTATCTGTACTTAACATTACTTTGTGATATAGTTCAGCAACATGGAGTATGATTTGAGCTCATCAGTTGAAGTGGAGCTCATTTTATTTATTTAGAGATAAAATTTCATAAACTTTATTTAATCTGAACCAGACATTTCCACGGACTCATTAAAATAAATGGACAAAGGATTTATATATTTGTGTTCTCTAATTTATATCATAATTATTTATTACTGATCTACAGTATAAAAGATTATAGAATAAGCTGTTTAAAGTTACTTTAGAGAATATTTATACAAAAATATTGGCTTATATAAAGTTAGATAACAGTAAAAGCTACTAGCTATTTCAAAGCTAGCCCTATTTTCTTATGACATATTTCCTGATTCATATGCATGATACATAATTGAAATTGCTAGGAAGATAAAGTAGAATTTTGTGACTATTGAGATGAAAGCTACTAGACTTTAGTAATCAGAGTTGCTCAGTTCTAGAAACCAAAAGAAAACAATAAACCTAAGGTCAAAAACAAACAAGGTACAGAGGTAGGAGATTAGTGGCAAACAAACAGCTATTGTGGCAAAATGTGTCAAAGGTCATAAACTCATGGCTAACAGGATGAGTAAGATGTTTCCTAAAAAAGATGGGACATGTGCAAAGACCCAGTTCTTGATCTTTCATTTACCTTTGCCAGGAGACCAAGCAGGTCTTACTATAAAACAGTTCATAAATGGCAGGACACCGAGTGGGTGAGTTTTTAACAGGACAAATGTCCCAGGGCCTTATTTGCATGAGGGAGAAGCCACCTCTGTAATTTTGGATACCAGAGACCGTCTTCCCCTTATCCTCAGAGCCACTGTGAGCCTTTTCATCAGCCTCCTGTCACTGTGTAGAGCTACCTGTTTTCTGATGTCAGTAAATTGTAGTACTTTTCCCTACCTTTTCATGTCCAGTTCTTTATTCAGGACAGCAAACACCTGGAAAGAAACCCCACAGAACCCACCATGCAGTAACAGCACGACTGAGAGCTGAAGAGATGCACAAATGGCCATGGTTCATGAAATAGAAATTGCTTCAAATGAGATTCAACAGAAGTCATGGAGGCTCAAAGGCTACGGAAACAAACTCCATCTCCAGAAATTTAAATACGTAAAGGACAGAAAATCTGAAAAAGAGAGATAAGAAAAAGCTAAACAGTTGTAACTTGATTTTATATATAACCAAACATATGTGAATAACTACTATTAAGAATTGAGTCTTTCTAAAATTTTATAGTTTTTCCAATATAATTTTTGTTCTCTATTTTTTGATAGTAAATCAAATAAACAGGATTTATATGTTGAGAAAATTAACAGAATCATGATAGAAGTACCTGTATCAAACCCAGACGAGATGGAACCAGGAGAGGCTGTTAAGAAAGGGCTCTCATATGCAATCTGCCTGATACCAGAAACTATTCCAAGGACATTTTGCAGCACAAGGACATGTGACTGCTTAAATAAGAACACATGCCTGACAGTCTCACAGTCTCTGTGCAGTAAGATAGTTTCCAATGAATTTACGACTAATTTTACCTAACTTCCGCCACTCTCACTTGACATCAAATGTGTCAATGAACTTTCAAAACATCCTGTACTGCTCTTTCTCTTTTCCTAATAAAACTTGAGCTTTTCCTTATTTCACGGGACATAGCAGAATCCATGCGTTGCAATGCTATTCTTTGTTATTCCCAAAATGAAACTTTTTTCATGGAAACTTATCTATATTTTTTTTTGCTAGACTTTCACAACATATATTTTGTTATCAACAAAAGTGTTTATACTGGGATTTTATTCCACAGTTAATACTGGCAAAAAAAAAAATGTTTACGGATATTGACAGTTGTAGTGGCTGGGAAGAGCGTAACATACAGGAGTGAAATACAGAAAGTCATGCTGGAAACCAGCAGACCTATTCTCTTGGAGACAGTGGGAGACCCTGGGAGACAGTGAGCTGTGCGATTCAGATTAATTACATCATCTCTGTTTTTCAGATCATTCACTAATAGCCAAGGGGATAGCCATAGATGAAATGTAAGCCTCCTCATCTTTTCTGTAAGTTTATTCACTGTGATTTAGAGTAATATATACCATACTGGTTGATGTTCACATGTGTTAACAAAATATTTTCAATGGTTTCCAATGCAATAGTTTTAAGTGTGTGTGTGTGCCTTTAAAACAGTTAACACTTTTCTCCAATGTATTTCTTGCATTTGCAAAATTTCCTATGTTAAATACTTCTGTGTTAGAAATAACTTATTGTGCCTTATGGCATTCACATTTGATAAGTCCAGGGAAACCATATAATTTTCTCTTTTTTTTTCTCCCTTTTTGCTCTTACCATTCTCTGTTTATCTTCCTCTGCCTTGATAGAGACCAGCAATGTTCCATGAAAATCTATTTGTCACTTATTGTAAAACAGATTTAATATTTTTGTTGCACATCTATTCTGCTTTACAGTTCTTTTAATCTAAATTTTTAAAAAATATGGTTGGAAAAAAAACTAGAAAGTCTAAGTATCAGAAATTCATTATGTTTTCCTGCCTGTAAGATGGCAAACAGATTGTGTCTCTTTCATTGGACAGTTTTGAGGATTAAAAGTGTGTACATAGTAACACTCTGTAAACATTGGCTCTTTTTCATTCCTTAAACACAAAAACATACTTCGAGTTTTACAGTTTGGGTTTGCTATCCAAAATTCAGGAAATTACAGCTCCTAGTATCAGTGCTCTGAAAGACAAGCCTCTTACTTCTATGGTATCATGCTTTCCACAGCAAGTTTGCATTTGACCTTACTCTGTCAGACCTGAAAATCTTGGAAGTAAAGTGCAACATCTTGCCTCTTTCTGTGGTAATTACTATAAATTTCTACATTGTCAATTTGGTTCTTAATAAAAATGAAAGACAGGTCTTAGGCCAATTTGGCTGAGCTAATTATCAAGCGATTCTTCCTCTGTTCTTACTCAGAGGAGGGTAATAATCAGGACTCAGAGCATTAACTCTTCCTTGGCAGCCACTGCCCACTATAGTAACTACTAATTGACAGGCTTGAGTCTGCTAGGGAAAGAGATTTTACCAGACTAGTTTAGTGGAGAGCCTTGGAACTTCTTAAAAGCGAGCTCCCACTGTGATTTTTTACAGAAGAGCTAGGATTGAACCGAAATGCTAGCAAGTGTCACTCACAGGGACTGTGAAAAGGTTTGAGAAGCTAGAAATTTTCTGCTTCATTGCCTGTGCAAGTGACAGCATTCCTACTTGCCCACAGTTTACCAGTGTTGGTAATTAACATTTCAGCTACAGTTAATTAAAGAAAAATTGACCAGAAAATGAAAAATTGATTAGCATGACACAAGTATACCAGCTTGCTCAAAAAAAAAAGGAAATTTGGGTTGAGTCTTTTTAGATGAAGTGATGGAAATAGTCTCAGCCTCCAAAATTAGTGTAAAAACAATGCATTCAAGTGCAGGTATGAATCCACAATGATAATTCCCATGTTACACAGTTTCACATAGATATCCCCAGGGCCTTTAAGAGCATAAATTAAATTTCATGAATCTCCTCCAAGGACAGATTTACTGTTATTTATGGAAATAAAGTAGAAAATTGAGACATAAATCAAGAGTAAGCCAAAAATTAGTTAGATCGACCGGGAGTATGAAAGAGAGGACTCACTTCTAAGTTCTAAGCACCAAAGCCACATCAGTATCTTATACACTGGCAAAGATGAAAAAGAAAAATAGATTAAATTCATTTCTATGTTCTTTTTATAAAATGCAAGTCTACCTTTCAAAATTTTTCATTCTAAAGATTTATAATTCATAAAACAAAATCGAGCAAGTAGAAAGTATGTCATGTAACAGTGTGATAATCTTTTTTATGTTTATTCTGCACATTCTTTTCAGCAAGGAGCAATTGAGCTGTTCCCATACAGAAGCACTGCACTACGATGATACATGGTATAAAAAAGGCACTACACACTTGAGAAGACTTCATATCCCTGTGCATAGAATGTACTCAAAACTGGAAGCTAAAAAGCACCTCCATCTAAGATTGTGATGAAATGTGAAATGATTAGTATTATTATTGGTACCAAAATGAGAGAGAAATGCCTGGGACTGATGGCATTTAAGGTAGGATTTCTTATTAAAAGGCTGAATGCATGGACCTAATTCTTGCAGAACATGTGAAGGAAAGAGAGACAAAAAACCAGTACAGGGGTCAAGTGAAGGAGCAAAACCCAGGGGCAGGTAGAAATGAAAGATAAATGCTAATAGGATAATAAGCAGATGAATTTGTGAAACTGACTGAGCCAGTTTGGAACCTACAGTGACATGAATTGGCATTTTATACCATAAAGTTCATTTTTCCATTTACTTATATCTAAAGAAATGTAAAGCAAATGTTTGCTTCTACTATTTTTAAGTTAAATCCATCAAGGATGAAATTCATTCTCTGAATATTTTCATACAAAACACAATACATCAAATCAATTGTTTTTGACACCTGCTTTTAAAATTTTGTAATGAGGTGAGATCATTCCATTTCTCATATCATACCTCATTCACAAAAAGCAGAAAAACTCAGTAACTCTCAGTGTCCTAAATCAGTAAATCTAAAATTGTAGAAGGAAATGTCCAAAGTGTATATTTTCCACAGATTTTAAGCACAACTACCCAGGAGTAACCTTTCAAAGTGGTTAAGAACTAGGATTAAAAATAACCCTAGGATTTCAGTGAATCACATGATGTATCACCACACTGTAAATCATGAAGTGTGTAACCTCTAGAAATCATTTGGCCTTTGTGTCATCTTCCGTAAAATGGAGATGTGAATTTTCCTTACTCTTACAGTTGCTTTCTTTTTTGTTTCAACAAGTAACTATTGAGCACATACTCTGTGCTAAGAAATCTTCTAGGTGTTGAGAATATTGTAACGATCAAGAAATACAAGCATGTTTGAGAATTTGAAAGAAGCCGCACATATAATGCACTTGGAAAAATACCTAGAGAATCATGGATCATCCATAAATATAAGCTACTATAATTATTCTGAACAACTAACCACAGAACTTGTGACTTTGAGTGTATTCCTTTAGAGTGCTGACATGCAAATTTCTTATTTGTAAAATAACTAAAACATAGTTCTACAGTATGCATAAACACACAGGCATGTCTTATACAACATGAGTTTTGCAGCATTATTTGCAACAGCTAAGATAAAGAATTAGTTTAGGTGGTTATTACACAGGAATGGACAAAGAAAACTGTAGTCTATGTGCACAATGGAGCACAATTTGGGCATAAGAATGAAATCCTATTGTTAACAGCAAAATTGATGAAACTGAAAGACACTATGTTAAGTAACTTAAGCCAGATTCAGAAAGACGAGTACCTCATGTTTTCTCTCATAAGTAGAAGACGAGGAATATCAACCTGACAGCCAGACAGTTTTTACTATAGATTAGAACTAAAAGGAAGTGGTAAAAGGGAGATTGAATTTGGGAGTTCAGTCCATACTATAAGCATGAGTAAAACTATCAAACCAATCCCTACTCATATGTACAATTAAGACTTACTAGTAAAAATAATAAAAGACTAAATGCATAAACAAAGAAAAAGAGAAAGTGAGAGGAAATTAAAAGGAAAGAAAGAAAATTAGAATATAGGATATATGGGACTAACAAGCTACTGTAAATCTTATTAGATACATCAGAAAAGAAAAATGGAAAGGAAATAATTCCTTTGATCAAAAGAACTGTTAAAGTAGAAAGAAAGCAATGCTATAGTTTTCTGTACTTATTTCCCTCCATATTAAAAAATGGGTCATAATGATTTTAAATCAGAATATCTACGAAGGCCACATATAGTGTAGGCAATTTAGTCACGTTATAAGGTTTTATTATTCTTTATTATTGATTTTAAGAATTGTGTAGACATAAAATAATTTCTTGGAATCTATAGGGCAGATATCTAGATTGTGAGTCACTTGGTCCAATTCCAAGTTTTGGAAATACAAGCCAATTTTTATCAAGCCAACATATATTATGGCAAACATTGCCACATAAATTGTAACAGAGTTTGGTGGTATTCTTTGGGAACTGTTGTCACTTGAAGTTCCAATCAAAATTAGACTTAGTGAAGAATGCTCTTTATTTTTACAGGTAGAAGTTTAGTGAGAGACTCAAAAATTGTTTCACACCAACTAGTTGATTCATCACTTGGTAAAAATTTCTTGTAAAAAATTCAGCACCGAGTGACATGAACATTAATTTATGACTTGAAAAATAATGATTGAACACAATTTCATTCATGACTCACCTTGTTTTTAGAATATTAAATAAGAAATAATAAGAATAAAAGAGAGTAGAGTCTACTAAGGCAGGAAATTTATTTACATGATTTCATTTGATCCTTTCAATAATCTAATGAGCTAGGTTTAATTCTTCATATGTTTTAGAAAATTATTCCAGAGAGTCTCAGTAACTTTCCGAAGGTCACACAGCAAGCAAGGACAGATGGAAGATGAAAATTGTCATCCTCTTTGTTAGTGATGGGTGTCAGATGACTATGCTGGAAATTCTTTAGGTATAAAAGCATTGCAAGAGAATATAAATGAATCATCCCTGGACTTCTTAGCACAGAGACCTTCATTTGCTTCATTTACATTTCAAAAGGCTATATGAAAAAGAAATCATTTGCTATTGCTAGATAAGTGCTTCTTCAAGCAAGAAATTCAGAGCCCATTAAAAAGAAAAAAGAAAAAGAGGAAGGAAAATGTACCAGCTCTAATTTCCTCTCCATATTAGACTGCCACAAAAGACACTTAACGTTCTGGCATAAAAACAGGCTGCCCAACATTTCTGCACCCTCCTAGCATTTGCATTTTAAATGAAATTGTTGCTTCTTTGACATGTCAGGATACTACATAAATTATAAAAAGGGAAGGCTTTATTTGTTTTCATATTGCTAATAATTTTCTAGTAAGTCTGAAATATGTATTTTTATTTTTCTCTTTCTCCAATTAGAATTTACCTCTTTGGAGTGGAGATTTTCATTCTCTTTATTCAGAATCCTCAGAGAATCTGGCAATAAGTATTTACTATACATATGTGACTTAATAAATGAAAAAATTAATCAATATGGCTGAAAATGTAGTGAAGAAAAATGATATGCAATTTCATTTTATTGTGTCTTAAAACTTTCATAATACCCAGAAACCAAGTTGATTGGAGCCAGTCATCAACCTAAAAATCTGAAAAATGTGTATTTTCATAACATTGAAGACGAAATTTTTAAGTCTGCCATTCCTCATAAAATCAGATACACTGGGAGTTTGAAGGCAATATTAATATCTAGACTAAATCTAGGAGAAAACTTCCTCATTCATAATGTTTTTCAATTTCAAAGCCTCTCTTTTAAGTTTGTATATAATGTACACCTCATCCACCTGTTAACAAATAGTAACAACCTACCATCTAAATAGCTTAATCAGTCTCTGGAAAGATTTCTCATTTTCCAACTTATCTTACTGCTTTATTTTAAAAAGCTGTCAAAATGATCTTAGAGGTGCTAGAGTTCTCTTTAACTACTCCCTAAAGAAAACTACCAGTGGTGTTTATGTGCCCCCTTTGTCTGTCTCCTGAGGAGCTGGACTCTGAGGAATTAACTTAGTCACTTTGGCACCTGGGTACATACTCTAGGAGGAGTTATATTTTTCTTTTCCCCAATTTCTGCTTTACTCTATTTAATAAGAAGTTTCAGCCTATGAATGCAATCAGAAAGAGACCCTGAGCTCTTTTTGTAGCCTCTTCTCTTCCTCTTCCCCTAAAGCAGAGTAGTAACCATGAAAGTTGTGATAATTCTAACTACCGTTTTAGCAACCTTCATATGGTAATGGCTTAGCTCAGTACAACTGAAATTTCTTTGTCACTCAAACAGTAGCTCAGTGAGAGAAACAAAAATCCAGGTGAATATGGTTCAGAACTGGACTACATCTTTTTAAGTAATAAATGTTCTGTTAGTGAGTAGTTATTGACCATACTTGGAGGCAAAGGATGTTCTGAAGCATGAAGTCGTTGACTAAGAACTTGTCATCCAAGAAAGCACCACAGTAAGGAACTGGTACATTTTTGTGGTAGCTGGCACGCCCCAGCCCTTTTCCAATTGCAAGCGTTAGATGGCTGTGTGCCTGTGACTTGTTCTGCTCCCTGTCAGTGCTTGTCTGTTTGACTCTCAATGTCTAAACAGAGTTATCCTCTGTTTTGTGATAAGTCCTCCAGAGAGCACTTTCCATACAGAGCAGGTCTGTGGTTGTTCGATTGCCCTGCAGGTTACTGGGTGAATACATTCAATTCCTATGAAAAGTACAGGAAGAAGCCCATTGGGCACCTCAAACTCAAACTAATTTTCCATCTAACTTTACTAATAACTCTTGATGTTGCTCTAAATTTCTCTTAGAGAGATGATAGATGATAGATACATAGATATATAAATGGCAAATTGACTCAAAATTAGTGGAAGAAAAAGGACAATACCAGTACAAAGCTCCACAATTATGTTGAGTAACTCCCAGACTTAGCTTAAAATAGCATCCCTGATTTCAGTGGACTAAAATGACTGAAAGAAATTAACAATGACAACCAAAAAAGGTAGAAAATGAAATATTAAACCTTTAAACTTCCAAATAATCCTAATTTTGATATTTAAGTAGGTTTCCCAATATAATTCTAAGGCTGAAGTAGAAAATAAATGTTTAATGAGAAAATATTTTCACCCTTTTGAACTTGGGGTCAGCCATTTCTCAGTCTCTTTAGGGAGTTTCCTAACACCGATGGTCTTTGCTCTTCAAATTGCAGTCTGCCTCTTCCAGTGTATTAGCTCCTCCCTACGCGTGGATCTGACTGTTGGGGTCTCTTGCTGTCATGCTTCAGTATCAGTCAGCACTAGATGTCTTTCCAAGTGCCCTCAGTGTTGTTTCAAAGGAAGAAGAGAAAGCTCTCCAAGGAATCACTTGGGTGGCCTGACATCTGAAACAGAGACATACTACAGGGAGACTCAAGGAATCAATATTTCCTGGTGATCCACTTAAATACAGCCGCAGCTTCAGTGCAATAAACCTTAGCCACAGAAACAAGACGGGCTGGTAAACTGTCTGCTGGGCTGGCACACAAGCTGCTTTTAATGGGCCAAGAGGAACTGGGCTCCTTACAACCCAAACATGACTAAAATATTATGTGTAAGTTAGAAAAAGACATTTTAAGGCTTGTGCGGCCTCCTTCTTCCTCTTGACTATTGTAAAGTCAAGATTTCAATTAAACCTTGTTGGCTTTTACCTTCTCTGCCAATGAGTAGTCATTTTTGACATTATTATACAGCAGCTATATTCTCCATTTTTGTTCTTTAGTGACAAAGCTTTTAAAAATTGAATGTGATCTGAATACAGTCTCTATTAACTTTCTCAAAGAAGAATCTTCGACATCTTTGGTGTAATATAAAAGTAATATCTATGCATAAACTGGAATACAATATAATCAATAACACCAAATTCTGAGTTTATTAAGAAAATAAATTTGAATAAGTTGATAATCTGTGGTTATTCAAACAGTAAGATACTACTGAAGAAAAATTAAAAGGTCAAATATTCTGTAATACCTGAGTTCACAAATGCCTCTGCTCATGAATGATTTTGTTTGTGAACAGAAGCATTTGCCAAAATCTTGTTTCCCTTCTTAAACTTAGGTCTTCCCCAGAATCCTGGAATGAATTAAATTTGTGTACAAGTTTCCACTGTGATTTATCATCTATAACCCATTTTAACATCGTGCTAATATATTTTTAAAGTTTAAGTAAATAATTGAACAACTAGCTAATCGATTGTCATCGTTTTGTATCCAACATATTTAGTAGATTAGATTAGTCCATTAAATTAGCATGTTACAAAATTCTGAGTTTCTACGTATTATATTTTTATGGAAGTTTTTATTGTTATTCTAGCTGAGTTGTTTTACGGTTGCAAATGCCTGTTTAATAGAATCATGTAAGTAAATTTTTCCTCTTTTTCTGGACTTGACTAGTAAAGTCTATGGCTGAGAAAAATAAATGTACTGCAGACCTCATATCTAAGTTTAAATACCCTTCTTTTATTGTGGCCAATTATATATGGCAAGTGCTTGCCAAAAAAATCACAACATTACAATGACCACATTCATTCCTTTGGAACCTTGGAGAGCAAAAGCATAGCAAAGTTTGAGTGGTGACTCCTCTCTACCATTCTCAATGGCTGACATGTGGGAGAAGAAATGACTTTCAATTTATGTTCCTGCACTGTATTCTGACAATTGGAAGTTAGACTATCTTCCTTTCCCCAAACTCAGAAAATATTTTTCTTCTGTGTATACCTTTTTGCATAGCAGAGTTACTGAAATTGCTGTTTTGGGGACCAGGAGGAGGAAAGGGATGACAAGCTGAGAGAGGAAGCGATTAGAAGCTGGGAAAGGAGGACCTGAGCCTGCATCCCAAAAGTGTCATTTGTGAAGAATTATTGAGTCTGACGTGAATCAAGTGATGCAAAGCTGCATTTAAATCACACAGCCAGTGACTACCCCCAGATGAACGGTGACTGAATGAGAGGCTCTCACCAGCAAGAGGCTGCCACAAAGAGTCGATACACAGAGAGGAGAAAAAGTTGGAAAAGGTAGGATCTAGACTCTGGTCTCCCACTCTTGGTGATCTCTGAGGAGAAGCCTTGATGCTGGGTGTGGAAGAACCTGAAAAGTTCTCCAGTGAAAGCTGGCATTGGAGAGGTGGTCTCTAAAAGTGAGGATAGTGGAGGCAGATTAGTGTAGGGCAGCCGTTTTCTCCACAGAAGATACAATCAGTAGTTTCTATTTTTTCAATCTGCTTCCTGCACTGTCTCAAAAGAAGAAAGTGAAGAAGAAATGGTATGAACTTGCAAACACCCCCAACCCACAGTTTGAGACAATGGAGCCTCTGACCTAACCCAAGGGTGAGGGAGACCTAGAGAGTCATCAGAATGGAATGTGAGATGGAAATGTTAAGGGGAACATAGAAATATCACATAAAATGCTAATCTTTTGACTACAATATATAAAGAGTTCTTTAAAAACAGGAGAAATGATAAAAATATGAAAAAAGACTTTAAATATATGAAATATATTTACAAACTTTAATAACCATAATAAAACTTGATTTCTCACCCATTAAATTTACAAAAATATAAAACCTGTGCTGCCCACTGGTTTGCAAGGCTGCAGAGAACAAGCTCTCTCACACATGGTTGATGAGAGTACGGAATGAAATCACTTGTAGAAGAAAACTCAGCAATATGTGAGTCTATAGAAAACTGGCAGTAAGCACAATGTTTACCTATCCATTTACACCTGAACTAGTTCACTTTTAGGTATGAAACTATCACAAATGTACACCTTCACAAGTACTAAACAGGCCTACTAATAAACTGTAGTACTACTGTAAACTGTAGTAGTGAAGTATTAGAAGTAATGAAAATGTCCACCCACAACTGAAATATCTGTCAGCCACAAAAACAAACAAGGAAACGGATATAGGACAAGATGCAGGAGGGTTGACTGGATATATTCACACATAGAGAGAACACACGAGCCACTGCTTCAGGATGAGACGGGAAAGTCACTGTCCTTTACCCAGCCAGCAATCACTATGTTTTTACTTCACTATAATTTTTATTACTATTTCAATGTATATAAAAAATTCACTGTAAAGCAGCCTCAGATATGTCCTTTAGAGGGGATTCTCGAAGCTCTTGTTACCATAGAAATGACAGCTCCATGTATGTTACTGTCCTGAAGACCTTTTAGGGAAACAAGCTGTGAAAACGGAAGGAAATGTCACTGATGATCCTCACACTATAGAAGCCTCGACTGATGTATGTGTGTGTGTCTTGCTTATTAAAAAATTAAGTGAAAAACATTTTAAAAGCAAAGAGTACTTGTGAAATAAGAATATAAAGAAAAAATATGTTCGTGCAAACTGTTCAATGGGCTAGTTTTAACAAGAGTCAATAAATTTAAAAAACTGGGCTCTACAAAAGTCAATAAATTTAAAAAATTGAAAAGTGTATAAAGTAAAAAATGTTTTGATGAACTAAAGTTGGCATGTTTTTAGGAAATAAAAATATATCTTCATGAATTTAGTGTTGTGCAATCGTACAATGTGCATAAACTCTACAGTAGTATGCAGTAATCCCTAGGCTTGGTATTCACTCTCTGCATTTGCTGGCATGCAAGGCAGGTTCCTATCCCAAAAGTTCCATCTGCAATATCATTTTCATCTTTTATTTTATATCTTTTATTATGCATTTTCTCCATTTAGAGGTTCTACATATACAAATACTTACTGGTATGTTGTAGTTGCTATTCAAAACAGTTGACGACACTATCTAGGCCTGCGTAAGAACACTTTATGAAGTGTAATTGCCTAGGGATGTGTCTCTCAGAACTAATTTCTGACTTTAAATATCATGTGACTTTATATGTATATATGTAAGTATAGGTATTTAGTAGTAATATATGTAAATATATCTGTTTAGTAATGATGTGTTTGGTTTTTTCATCATAGATATGTTAATAAACTTGATCATAGCCACCGTTCACAATTTATATGCACATCCAACCTTTAACCTTGTACTGTACAGACACAGAGTTTTTATTTACAAAAGCATTTCTAAATTTTTTTAAGAGAAGAAATACTTATTTTTTTTATTATTTTTAATTAAAAGAGAATAAAACAAAAGGGGGCAGTACAGAGCAGATCAGAAGAGGACAACGTAGGCAACACAGTACTTTACATTAAGTCAACTGGACATCAACAGTATCTAACACCATATCTCTTACTCTGCTATAGTTGAGCATAGTTTCAATTACAATAATATCAAACATAACACAATAGTATAAAGCCATGCGTATAGTGAAAGAATTCCAGGGCTTTCTGAACCGAATAACAGAAAATGATCAATGGGTATTATAATATCTCATTTTTGATAAAAAAGAAAAAAAGTTGTTTGAACTATCACACATATTCAAATTCCAATGACACACAATGTGGTAGATAGAACCAATGGTAATAGAACAAAAAAAGCATGGTAGGACTTCTAAGAAGGATAATATTAAATCAGCAATAGCTGTCATAATGTTTTCTTCAAAACAGCTGTTCATATCATCACGTATGATATAGTCAAACAAAACAGGATAATACCATTCCAACTGATGATTTAAAACTTTGAAAGACTTCGAAGCTATGAGATGGGTCCTCATGCTTAGCATAAAGTCTTATATACTCTTATCAAATCTCATATTAGGGAGATTATATGGTATTTACCCTTGTGAGTTTGGTTTATTTCACTTAAGAGAATGGTCTCAAGTCATGTCCATTTATTTATAAATATCTCAATGTGATCATTCTTTATAGCTGAGTACTACTCCATTGTATAAAAATGCCACAACTTTTTTATCCATTCCTCAGTTGATGGGCACTTAGGTTGTTTCCAAGATCTGGCTATTACAAATTGTGCTGCTATAAACATGGGTGCACATAAATCACTGTGGTACGATGTTTTCAGTTCTTCTGGAAATATGCTTAGAAGCAGAATAGCTGGGTCAAATGGGACTTCCATACCCAGCTTTTTGAGGAATCTCCAGACTGACCTCCGCAGTCGTTGCACCAGTCTACACTCCCACCAACAGTGCAGAAGAGTTCCTTTTTCCCCACAGCCTCTCCAACACTTGTTGTTGGTAGTGTTTTCTATCTTGGCCATTCTTTCTGGAGTGAGATGGAATCTCAGTGTGGTTTTAATTTGCATTTCTCTC
>PVJX010012219.1:0-51024 GCA_004027295.1 Dolichotis patagonum
AAGAAAAAGAGACACTACAATACCCAGTGCTGATTCCATAATGTCATGATGTGAAGTCCAGCAAAACTATCACTTTTTGTTCAAAGTCATCTTAGCTTGCTTTGCCTTGTTTAAGTTCAACACACATTAAGGTATGGACAGCTGTTTTGAGGAGAATGAGAGACACTATGACAGCCATTCTTGGCTTCCCTAATGTCTGGTCTTGAAGACTTGAAATGCCCTCCTCATCCTGCTCAGATCAATTCCATACTAGGTTGTTTCATGTGAATTCCCTGTGTGTGACAATATGGACAACTATTTGGAAGAAAACAAGAGTCAATATGATAGAGAGTGAATATCTCCAATTGTCTAGTTTTGAAATTTTTGTCTCTTACATTGCTTTCTTGTGATCCGCTTTGCTATGTTTTGTTGTGTTTAATTATACCCTTCTGATATAATTGCATGTATATTTGCATGGGTAAAATGGATGACCATATTTCTGTTTTTGTCAGATTGTGGAGCATAACTGTTAACAGTGTCACTGTTTGAATGTCTACTTTACATGTTTTAACTTTGTAAATTGAACAACTATTTCCAAGAAGTCAGCATGTAATTTGTCAAGCAATAATTTCTTAGGTTTTTTTTTGTTGTTGTTGTTCTTTTCCTTTTTTCCTTGGAATACTGTATTGTTGCTACCCTTTATTCTGTTTTGTTTTGTTTTGTTCTCTTTAAATAAAATTATTTTAAAAAAAAATAAAGAGGCTATTTTCTTCCAAAAAAAAAAAAAGATTATTCACTATATTTACATGGTTTCATCCCATGTATGTGGAATAGAAAAAAGTGGAAAGCCTTTATTCTGAGACATGGAATAAGATAAGGATGTCCACTGTCACTTTTATCCAGTGTCATATTGGAAGTACTACCCAGAGCAGTCAGTCAAGAGAAAGAAAAAAAAGGCACTCAAATAGGAAACAAAAAATTCAGTTATCCCAGCTTGTATTCAAGACCTTTTATGTTGAATACCTCAAAGACTACCCCCCCAAAAGTGAGAATTAATAAAACAATTCATCACAGTTGCAGATATAAGTTAACATACAAAAACTAGGAACATTTTAATGCACCAGTAGCAAATTATCTGAATTAGAAATCAAAAAGCAATTCTACTTAAGATAGCTACAAAAGGAAATAAAATAAAATACCTAGGAATAAATTTAATGGTAGAAATGAAAGATCTCTAAAATGAAAATTATGAAACAGTAATGAAAGAAATTAAAGAGGACACAAAAACTGGATAGATATCCTGTGTTCATGCATTAGAAAACTCAGTATTGCTAAAATGTTTGCACTACCTAAAGCCATCTCTAGATTCAATTCAATCCCTGTCAGAATATCAATAATATTCTTCACAAAACTAGAAAAAAATCCTGCTTTATGTGGAACCATTAAAAGCCCCAAATAGCCAAAAGCCATTTTCGGGGAAAAAAAAAAAAAAGCAGATTGTTACACTGCTTGACTTTGAAATATACTATATAATTGTAGTAATCAAATCAGCATGGCACTGTCTCAAAACCAAACACAATAGAGAGCCCAAAAGTAAGTTCACAAGCTGAATATTAACGAAGAGCTTCACCAAGAATGTATTTTTTTAATAAATGCTTCTGAGAAAATTAAGAAACAAAAACTACTCTTTCACCAGTTACATCTATCAAAATGATACCTTATTTACAAAAATCAAATTTAAATATGAAACTTTGAAGCTTTGAAACCGCTAGAAGAAAAGATAAGGAGAGAGATTCAGGACATTGGAAAGGTCAAGGATATGGCAGAGGTCAAAGACACCAAAAAGCACAGAAAACAAAACCATAGAAAAGCAGGATACCATCACACAAAAAGGCTTCTGCTCACCAAGGGAAATAACAGAGTGAAGAGACACGGCATTATCATTTGTAGGGAAATTGTATTAAATCCATAGATTGCTTTGGGGAGTGTGGTCATTTTAACATTAATCCTGGTCCATGAACATGCATTTCTTCCCATTTTTCTATATTCTCTATCATTTGTTTCATTGATATTTCATAATTTTAATTATAGAAACGTTGGAAGTCTTCGAAAAAGGGTTCAAATAAGAGAAAAATTAAAAGCACCCTAATTATAAAAGAAGAAGATAAACTATCCTTGTCTGCAAATGACATAATTTTACATTCAAGAAAACCTAAGTACTCCATCATAAATGCATAAGAAGTAATAAATTCAACAAAACTGCAGGATACAAAGTGAACATACAAAAAGCAGTAGTGTTTCTAGGCACCAATAATGGATTGCTAGAATCAAATTTAAAGAAAGTAGTCCCATTCCTAATAGTGACAAAAAAATAATAATAAATAAGCTTAGCCTAACATAGTTTCTTTTAAAAGAATGACTTCACTCCTTCAGGGAAAACAGCTGATCCAGGCTGATCTAGTTGATATGTGCCCAGAGAAAACTCAGATTCCATAAAGAATGCATCTGGCCACTGAGCCCAGAAATTACCCCTTCTGGACTAGGAAAACTTCAAAGGAAAACAAACCAGCTTCTGGCACTGCTAGTCCACAACCACAGGAAGAGGCCAGCAAAGCGGGGTGTTGCTTACGTACTTAGAATGTGGGAAATATCTCTGTTGGATACAAATCTGAAAGTTGGAAATTTAAGAACTCTGGTACCCTCAAAATAAGCTTTATTTTAGTGACTGTGTCAAGATGTCCAGGGGAACCACGCAGGGTGTTAAATAAAGTTTATGAGAGGCCTCTGAGTTGGAATAAGCTTTTCTGGTAGACCAAACCGTTACACATTTTAACCCTAGTACCTGAAGTTTAGGTAACTGCAGGAGGTTCTGCAACCAATGAACCAATTAAGCTGTAACCAATTAGGTTGTCTCCACACTAGCTTCTGCATAAATACTGTCAGGTCGAGTCAGGAATGGGCAGTTTCTTGAACTTTTTGTTCTGGGGACTACCCAATTCGCTTATAACTTTTGTTTAGATTTGTCTTCTTCTGTTTCGTTTACAATTGTTCAACTAAGTTGTTTTGAATGCAATTAGTTTAAGATTCTTTTTCCTTTTTTAGGCTGCTATAGTGGCTGCAGGAGAGGAAGAAAGTCCCAGTTGATTTCTTAAGCATCAATAAAAGGGCAAAATTTGGGGCTGCCTGTTTGAGATTTGCAAAATTTGATACAGAAAATACAAGAATTTAAATGTAAGCAAAGGCCCTTATACTCAATCAGCATTCCCAGAACTAAAATAAAGCTTTCAAAGCTAAAGCAAAAAGGAGAATAATGGTGTTGATTGGATATTTATATTAAGGAAATATTCATTTTTTTACATATAATGATGTAAGATACATTTTCCTAAGTACTTTTCAGTTCAAATTACTGAACATTAATGAGTGCAATGATCTTATGCATGAGATTCACTCTTAATTAGTGCAGAGAGGAAGAGATCAAAGATTGGCAATTTGTGGATCATTGTTGGAGTTGAGCGATGCATTTAAGGTAATTCATTATACCACTCTCTACTTGGATGATTGACATTTTCCATTAAAAAAAGAAACCAAGGCACATTTTACACATATATTTCATTCACTAAAGCTGGTTGTGAAAGGAAGAAATAGGAAGCCAAAGGCAGGCCATAAGAATACAAGCTACACAAAAAAGTTGGGAATATAGCTCAGCAGTACAGTACCTGGCAAGCAGAAGGTCGTGAATTTGATCCTTGGCATCAAAAATTTTTAAAAAATTAAAATAAATTTTTTAAAAACAAAGCTCCAGAAGACAGCCATGAAAGTTCTATAAGCCAAAACAAAGGAAGAAAAAGCAAAATAAGAAAGTAAATAAGTGTTCAGGGTTTCTGCTTAGGCCTTCAAAAAGTGAATTCTCTGTGAAGAAGTCAATTCTATATAGAATGCCCAAGAATCAATCTCCACATGAGAGAGATTTTGGTACAGAAGAACATGAACCAGGAATAAAAGTCAAGGGCAAAGTGAACACAAAAATGTAACTGTGGCTTAAAAGAAGAAGCCGTTTATTTCTTTATAATGTTGCCAGGGTTGGAAGCAAGTGGTCCAGGGCTGCAAAGGCGCTCTGGAGCCCTCAACCATCTATGTCCCTCTGAGGCTGCTCTTCTCCCACACCCTTGAGCATCCCCTCCCCTCCACAGTTAGGATAGCACCAGTTAAGGAAGAAGCCAAAAGGTGAGCGAAGAGGAAGATTCAGTTGTATCCTAGGAAGACTGAGAGAAGCCACCATACTAAAGGAGAGAGCAGACCATATATGGCACCTAAGTACACATGTTAAAGCCAAAACAGACCCTATTGCCTCTGAAAAACAAAATCAAGGGAGTCCATCAAACGATAAGCCACTGTTTATAAATTGGCCAAGCAAGAACTGCTTAAGAGGCAGAGAAGTTAACCAATTCTTTTTCCTGGGTGCTTTCTTTGCAAAAAGTTAGCCAAATAAGGCCTATACAAGAGACTTCATCTTACAAAAAGATCTCGAATCCAGTATTAAAGATGAGAACAGAGTGGGTGAAGACAGGAAACAGTGATTTTATAGAAGTTTGGGATATGATCTGCTTATTAGAACTAACTATGGAAATCGTGTAACTTATTGTGTTGGTAAGGGAGGAGTTACATAGCAGATGAGAATGTCAATAATGCTGTGTAAGTTTTGTTAACACACTGAAAATCAACCGAACCTCCCTCATTCTGCCCACTGTTTTCTTTAAATTGTTCTAATTTTTTAAAAGAAAAAAAGCTGGATGAAAACTTGAGTAAGAACAGCAGAAATACAAGATTATCAAGTTTGTGTCATTGAAAAAATATATAATGTAACGTGAGGCATATCTTTCAAGCAAAATTTGTTCTTTTTCGGAACATTAGTTTCAGATTTGTAGTGACAAGATTACTTTTTCTTATTAATATTTTCTGTAAAATATGTGTACATATTATTCCAGGCATCAGCCTCAGGTTATACTATATCTTTCAATCCACTGATTTTCTTAAACTATATTCCCCACTAGCATTCCTGGAGAATTTGTTACAAATGAAAATTCTTCAACTCCTGCCTAACTTGACTTACTTAGCCTATCTAGCAGATTCTGACATTCCCTCTCCTCACTCCCAGTTCTAAAGTACAGTGTGACTCAACACTAGTTACACTTTAGAATTATCTAGGAAACTTGGAAATTTACCACTACCCAGCCCCTAGCCCCACATGTGATTTGGAATTTGGAAATCTTTTTACATTCTCTTAGGTAATTCTACTTCAAAGTTAGGATTAAGAAACTTTGCAAGTACTAACTTAGAACCCCTTGGAGGAGGATATAGTCTGTACAACATGTTTCTGCGTCCCTAGGTTGTCTTGCTTAACTTTCTTCTTTTTTTATTTTAAAAAGAATTTTAAAAATGGAATTTCAAGACAAGATAATAGGAGAGTAATGATAATTAATACATCGTGTATTGTTATCTTCAGAGTAGTTACTAAGCGTATGAGATACTGTCATACATATATTCAGGGGTACAAGATAAGGGTACCTAATATGTGCAAACGTTATTAGCACAAACCTTTCTTTTCAATGAAATAAGAGAA
This sequence comes from Dolichotis patagonum, assembly GCA_004027295.1. Taxonomy (NCBI): domain Eukaryota; kingdom Metazoa; phylum Chordata; class Mammalia; order Rodentia; family Caviidae; genus Dolichotis; species Dolichotis patagonum. The sequence continues at coordinate 5,600 of PVJX010012219.1, forward strand.
ACTAGCAGTATAACCATCTTAATTATTTTGCTTATAAACTTTTTTCTTTTTCCCTTCCTTCCTTTCCCCTTTCCTCCATCAGTTTCTCTTTTCTTTTGAGTAATTTCTTCCCAACTCAAACTAGCAGTATAACCATCTTAATTATTTTGCTTATAAACTTTTTTCTTTTTCCCTTCCTTCCTTTCCCCTTTCCTCCATCAGTTTCTCTTTTCTTTTGAGTAATTTCTTCCCAACTCACAGTATCTATTATACATTTTGGACCCTACTTGCTTATTCAGCTTCTCACTCTAGAGAGACCGGGGCTGGAGCGTGAGTCAGAGCAGGCCCGCACACTCTGCTTCCTGAGCTTAGCTTTGCTAGTGCACCTTGGGCTACATATTTAATCACTGCATACTTCAGTTTTCTCCACAGTAAAATGAGGCTAGGTCCCTGGCCACTGACTGAGTAGTTACAATGAGTAAATTAGAAAATGCACATAAAGTTCCTAGAGCAGTGCTTGACATATAATGAAGGTTCTATCAATCTTAGCTTTATCTCTACTTTGAGGTATTGCTGTCAATTATTAACCAGTTTCCATATTTCATTGGGAAAAAATACACCTGCAATGTTTTTCTTTTTATTCCCCTGTGGATATATAACAGTTTTCATTTAGAAATTCCCTGGCCCCAGTAGCAATAAAAATCCTTTTTTCAAGATTAAAAAAAAAGTACAAAGTAAAAGAAAAACAAAGGAAGGCTAGACAGAGGCAAGAGGGTTGATCTCTTGCAGATGGAAGAATCCAGGGACCCAACGGGGCGTTAGGATTTAGGTCTATGACTTATTTCCAATGGAGAGGGAGAAGATGGGGAAACAGAGAGAGTTGAGTATACCAGGTGCAAGTTCCCAACAACCTCAGCAAATGTGGGCATTGTATGCCATAAACATGACTAAGATTAATAATATCAGAAGGATGAAAAGTGAAAATTGGAATTAAACCAGGAGGGAGAGGAGGGAAGAGGATTCAAAAAAAAACAAGCTGTATTATGTACACGTTCCAGTTGCCCAAAATGATTATAAAATGCACATACTGCAACCATGTACTAATAAAAAAAGATACAATTTTTTAGAAAAGGCGGTTGCACTGGTTTGCTTAGTTTAACTTGGCCCTTAGGGTCAAATAAAAATATACAAATCAGCTGCATCCCAAATCAGGGCTAGATTCCTTTCCAAAATCCATAACCATTTAGGTTTAAGTGTTAATTTGCATCCCCACTCACCGCTTTTCTAACCCAAGTGGAGAGAACTAAGTTCTTTCCATAATTTATTCATCTCCACTAGCCTAATCTGGAGCTGAACAGAGTTCCCATCCTCTTTCTTTCCTGGTATCTCTGTGAGTGTCTTTAGTTCTCTCCCATCCACAACCCCGTCTTTAGTTTTGGGCACTCATGTTGATCAAAATAGGGATTAGAGCAAGAATGCTATGGCGGAAGAAAAATTGGTGTTGAATATTTTTAGGCAAGATACTGTAGGAGAACAATGGGGCAGATGAAAAAATAGGAGGTAACTCAAAAGTTGACAATAACTTTTCATGGGATGACCATGTATGTGTGTGAGTGTGAGCGTGTGTGTAAAATACTGGGGTCAATCTCAGGGCCTTCACACTGAGCTATATCCCCAGCCTTTTCATTTTTATTATTATTTTTTGAGATAAGATCTCACCAATTTGCTCAGGCTGGGCTAACATTGCCATCTTCCTGCTTTGGCCTCCCAGAGCACTGAGAATAGAAGCAGGCACAACACACCAGGCTATAAAATAATATTTTATTAGGGAATCACAAATGGGAATAAGCCTCATTAAGATCTGGAAAGCTGAAATTTAAGAAGGGCACTTGTAGCAAAGGCGGGGGACACTGTAATAGCTGATACGGTTCTATTACGAAAGTTAGGATTTAGATCTGTGACTTATTTCCACAATATTATTACTTTTTGGGGTGATCAGAGAGTTCCAGCCCCTAACTGGTTCTATCTCTACTCCAGCACCATCAACTAAAGTTTCTCTGCATCTGTTTCTCCATGCACTATAATCTGCGGGGTGCACTGGTGAGTAGAAGGCAGCAGAACGGGACAGGAAGTAATTTTCATGGTGAGGGAGGGAATGGAGAATATACTCTATCAATCCCTAAATAATAGGAAATAATCATTTTATCAGTCAAAAGATTGTCAAAGTGTAAAAACTTCTTTTTAAATGTTCAAAGGATTTTAAATCCTTATGTTTCTAATATGATAAGGATTTCAAATCCATATGTTTCAAATATGATGAGGAATTCATAGTTAACTTCATACTTAACCGAAGATAATAACAGATCATTAAGAATTGGCAATAAGTTGTTAGCACATCCTGTAATCAAGGCCCAGAGCTAAACAATGAATTAAATTTTCTTATTTAATCCTCAAAATGCAGTCATCCCTCAGTAGCTACCAGGCATGGGTTCCAGGACTCCTTATTGATACCAAACCCATAGGAGCTCAGGTCCCGTATATACTTGGAATCATATATCCAGATAACCTGTGCATTTCTTCCTAGGCACTTTAAATCATCTCTAGATTACTTACAATACCTAACACAATGTAAATGCTATATAAATTATTTCGCTGTGTTGGTTTTTAGAATGATGACCAAAGAAATAAAACATATACCAGGCGTGTCCAATGTGCAGTTGTAGCCTCACACTTTTAACACTATGTCATTATTTTTTTAATCAATTGTGCAACGCTTCAGGACAGATTGGTGTAAGCCACAAGGAAGAGCTGTGGAAAAGAGGGCTTGGCACAGAGCTAACTCTGCCTCCCCGCCAATCACACACAGTCAAGTGCTAACCTGTGTGTCCCAGATGTTACACATGCTTAAACACACAGCGAGTAGAACTCAGAAGTTACCAATAATAGCATTTCAACCCGTCTACATGAGTATGCGCCTTTGAAGACCAGTGTTTATTGTTATTTAGTAGAAGTGTGAGTTTTCTCATTTAATTATTCAACTTGGGCTTGGTGTATAATTTTATAAAATAATCTCTTAAGTGTAGGGAGCGGCGTGATAGCCTCACTGCTGCCACCCCATCCCACCCTCCTATGGGCATTTGGTGCATCTGCCTACATTACCCATGATCCTCTCTGCCTGGCCGGACATGACTGTGACCTATCCGGTCTCTCCACAACAGCTCTGCCTGATGACGACAATTTCCTGCCCTCACCCTATATAAACCATGTTCACTTCCTCAATAAATGAGACTTGATTGGAACTGCTCAACTTGTCTCCGTCTCTTTCCTCTTGCCCTGCCCCCCATCCCCATTCCCTCTCCAGGTGAGACCCAGGGACTGATCCGCGGGCCAGATCACTTAAGTTAAAAGATTAAAAAGGGAAATTTTGTTAGATGTTCAGTATAGTCTTATTTTTTAAAAATAATTTCAAACTGAGGTTAATTCAATCTGCAGATGTGAAACCCCTATTTATAGAGGGTCACCTATAATGGCAAGTGTTAGACATATTAATTCCCTTTTGCTGATTAAGAAACTGAGATGTAGGCAAGTTAGATCATAAGACCCAAGATCACAAATCCAAAAATGACAGAAATTGGATTTGATTCCCCAGAATCTGGCTTCTGTAGGTTCTGACAGAATGTAAGCTGGGGTACCTGGAGGAGGTTAAAGGGGCCACTGCAAGAAGCAGCAAATAAAACACTGATCACTATTGATCTATCACATCTTTGCAAGATTTCAGGCAAGAATGGCATGATTGGTCTCACTAAATCCTTGTGGAAGCTGGGTGAAAAGTGAACCAGGTAGGAAGCCAAGAGCGAGACAAGAGTTAAGAAGCTGCCCTGCTGGTCCCACAGAGACGCGTGCACAGCTCTGGAGTCCAATATGGAGGACAGCAACAGCAGCCTGAGACCCAGTCCCCCAAAGATTCCCTTTCTCCTTGGCTATTATGATTCAACCAGATGGGAGCAAGGAACAAGACCAATCACTGGGCACTGGCATTTTCTCCAATGTACGATCTTCAGCTGGGACAAAGGAGGTTTAGAAATTAAATATTCAAGACAAAGAAATAGAAAGTCCCTGGCAGGAAATGTCAAATGAGCTGATACCCCGGCCCAAAGGACAGAGGAGCTGCTCTCTCTTTGGTATTCAAAATAAAAGTAGAGATCTGGAAGCTGAGGCTCCTGCCGGATTTTCAAAGGGCAGTTGTTGTTGAGTTACAAAATCAAATTAGTAAGTGGGACCAGCATTTTTCCTTAATGAAATATAATAAAAGAGAAAAGTATAGAGTATCACTATGAAGTATCATTTAAGAAAATTTGGTTTCAGTATAACAAACATGTGGTGAGGTAGATGCAGGTGAACTCTATCCAAACACTGTTAGGGAAGAACAAGGCAGCCCCTAAAAAATCATAGAGATCAATAAAGAATAAAGAAATGAAAGGGAAAAAAGGTTATTTCCCTATCACAGTGCAGCAGGAGAGAGAAAAGAGATGACAACTCTAAATTCCCTTGAGGAAGCTAAAGACAGATCCACAATGTGCCCCACCCTAGGCCTTTTGGATCAGAGGTCATCTCAGAAGGGACTGACTCCGTAAATCTGAAAAGTACAATCCTAAAGGAATTGAGTACTTTGAAAAGGAGCCGCCATCAAAATATGTAATATGACACAGAAAATCAGTCCCCCAACTTCAGGCTGGATGGACACGGTGGACCAAAGATGTTTCATACACTTTATTGCAAGCAGAGATAGATTCCACAAACAAAAATAAATCCAAAGGCATGCTTGAACAGTCTATGATGCATATGTTAATGTCACATGGCTAAGAATTCTTCCAAATTAAAAATAAAGATGTCCAGCCAGGGCCTGCTGGGAGATGTTCTTTCATCTCACAGTTACAAGGTGCAAATGAACATACATGTGCTGAACAGAACTTCAGTGAGCCAATTTCAGAAATCATTTTCCTGTTCATATAATTGACTCCAGAAGGTTCAAAATCTGCCATTTTATAAATATGACATTCTCTGATTAAGCCTATTGGCACCTTTTTGCCTATTATAAGGAGAGTACTATTTTGACAACCACACACAGACCAATTATTTAAATGGACAAAGGGCAATTCCCACTAGAATAAGTACAAACCATTACCAATTTATTTTAAATAATGTTGTATGCCTTTCAAGAAACCTTATGTAGCTGGGTTTAGCAGCAAACAAAAATGGAAAACTCAGTTCCTTCCCAAAATCTATTTGTTTCTCTGTAAAATTTTATACCGTATCAAAACATCTCACATTGGCTCTGACTCTTCTTCCATTCAAATGTCCATTGTCAGACATTCTATAGGAAAAAGTGTGTAATAAGGAAAATGATTTCTTTCTATCTGCAAAGTCCTTGCAATCTAATATTTTTCACTGTTATTTACTGAAAAGTAGATGTACAGCATTGTCTTTAGTTATCACAACTATTTTTATGACCCATAAATTTCCACCACTCATGGACTGGAAGACTCAGCTTATGGGCGTAACTGAAGAATCACATGAATTTTGTGTTAATGGAACATTTTGGTGTCTGTATAATGTCTGTGCATATTATTTAGAATATTTCTAAGGATGAATTTTGAATTTTAACTTTATGAGCTTTATTATATTAAACAATGAGTACTTAACTGGAAAAAATAGAAAAAAAATAAACCGCTGAATTTTTAATATTATTTATAAAAAAGCATTAAATTTTTCAACATCAACTTTTTTGGTTTACAAAATGTGAAAAATAACAACAGAAATAAATTTCTATATGAATTACAGTGAAAATACCAATAGAACTCTACAACAGAAATAATCTTTAATTATCACATCTTAGCCAGACTTCACACATGATAACAGTACCTTCTATGTACAAGTATGTACTTGTACAAGTACAAGTATGGCTCACCCTGATCACAAATGTGTTTTACTGTCTTGTCTTTTTTGCAGGACACCTTTGACATCTCACTGGTCTTGCTGTTTTGTGAGGATGTTCTTATTATGTTATACAATGTGTAGTTAACAGGGACATAAAATGTCAATAAAATAAAGTATCAAATTCTTAATATGTATTACATGTTTAGAATAAACATCAACATTTTCACACTGTGTACTTGCTTCCAAAATCTAAGATAACATCAGACATATATCCCCATATGAACTACAATGAAAATAGCAATACAACTCTACCATAGAAGTAATCTTTGCTTTAATTGTCATACCCAAAGCAGTCTGCACACATAAACTGCATAATCCATTCACAAGGATCACTTGCACTGATAGCACGTATGTTTTGTTTTCTTGTCATATTTTGTAGGACACAGTTGACATCATTTTGGTTTTCCTGTTGTTGTAGTAGGTCTTTGTGTGCTGCACCTACGTGTTCATCTATCAGCTCATCAGTGTGCTATATATAATTTTCTTTCTTTCTTTCTTTCTTTACTTATTTATTTCTTCCTTTCTTTCTTTTGTACAGTTTCCTGGGCAGAAACATTTTGTTCTTCCTCCATTATAAATGATCTCATATGAATTCCAGTGCAAGTCCTCTAAGAAAATTTTTCCATGATATTTCATACTTGCTATTTTCTTTGTAAACAAACTGTTTATGTCACATACTTCGACTGAGTAGAACAATCATTGGCCGATGCTTTGTGTTTCAAAAGACAGCCATACTACCAGGATAACTCATTAAAACCATCTATTCTGCCTTTGGGTTTGCTGTAAAAGTCAGCATCTCAGATTTTAGTTTGGTAGAGGTTTTAGTATGGTTAAAGGAGCTGAGTCACCTCTTCCCTTCCCTTTTCTTCCTTCCCTTCTTTCAGCTGTAAATGCCACACCACCCTAGTGATTATCCACACTTCCTTAATCCTCAAACACAAAGCCTCCCTTCTCTCCATTCAATCATGAATACAACACTATCCTAATGATTATTCAAACTTAAACTCAGGAAGATTGCTGACATCAGTAAAGACAGACAGTGCACCATTTTGGCCCACTTAACTGTAACGGTTTCTCTGTCAATTTTTCCATCATGGTGCAATGTTAATCTCAGCAATATCAGTTTGTTTTTCTTTGCCATATCCCAGACCAACGTTATACTTTTCTGAAATCCAAAGATTGTAGCACACAATTCTCTGTTTTGAAATTGCAACATTTCATTGGGAATTTCTACTTTGTTCTTGATTCCTACTTTGTTCTTGCATACAGTTCTTGCTCTGGTCAACTTGTTCTATGTTAGCAGATATAAAATGAAACAGAGACCAGTAAATCAATTGTCCAGTGTCATATTCCAATTAGTTTGGGAGCTGGAAACATGTGTATTCACAAAATCATTTCATTTATTATGAAAGGAATGAAGACCTGCTGGCAGAGTTCCAGGATAAATTTCTAAATTGAAAGTATAATATGTGTTTTGCATCTACTAGGGCATAAATTTTTATACTGTATTTTAAACGCTTTTTTGGCACATACTGACTAAAATAACACTAAGTACAAATGCTGCAAGATGTTCGTCAATAGTCATGTGTGCAGATGGTGTATAAACTGTTTGACAATTGGAAACAAAACTCTCAAACAATGAGAACAAAACAGCCAGATTATCGGTTCTTTTTCTTTCTTGGCAGGTGGTTTTGTCATCAAACCTCAGACAATTTTTAAGGAAACCAAATCTCCTCAGTGTCATTGTTATTCCACAAACCTCAAGCCCACACTTGGAAGTCTTTTACATTCCAGCAAATGCTTTCACTTCAACAGTGAGGTGTCATAGTAAACACGTTTTTGAGTAAGGCTATCGCCACACGCATACCATTTTACTTGTAATTCAGCATTTGTGTATTTCACAACATCTTGTAGGATTTAGCCTGTTACAAACAATTTCCAACATTGAACGGCAATGCTGGCATTCTGCTCGATAAGTCTCAGGACATAAGAAAGCATAAATCTCAAAGCTAGACAACCAGAGATCTTCACTATCTATCATCTTGTCTCTTGTTTTCTTCCAAATGGTTGTCCATATCTTTGTATATGGAAAGTTCATACAAAACAACATAGCCAATCTTTCTCAAGATGTGTAGTTAACTGGCTCCCACTTGCTAAGGGGGGTGGCATGGGACGGGGGATGGGACAACATAGGATGTTTGATTCTCAGCCCACAGCCGCCCCTCAGAGATGGGAGGAGTTCCTTGTTCTCCCGGCACCCCAGGTTGCTGCATGGTGCAGGTCCCGAGATGCCTGGGTCTGTCTCTTGCAGGCCGCCGAAGCCTGCCACACTCATAGCCACTATTTCTTTCTGATGAATTGACCATTCCATTTCCAAAGTTCTGAAATGGCCAACAGGGCACAGAGAGAATTCTCTTTAGGCTCCTGTTTGAAACCAGCAGCTATAGCAATCTGCTGGCTTTGATTCATGGCCAACACACTGGAATTTCATTAAGACAAAGAAGATGTTTGCAAGACAGAAGTATGGTTTGGATATATTTTACTCCCTGCCCCCATGCTGCCCAAAGAAATATACACAAAAAATGTTATTTGGAGCATTATATGGGTCAAAATCTCAGTTTGATACTTTTGCACACATGCACAATCCTTGCCACTAGTTGTACCATATGAGTAAATACAAAGATTGCTTTCTCTATCCCCCAGGAACAGCTACTGAGACACAGAGCTGGCTGCTGTCTTGGTTATTTTCTTTCATTACTGGCACAAAATACTCGACACCCAAAATGAAGGAAGGAAAGGTTTATTTAGCTCACAGTTTGTGGAGGTTTCGGTCCATACCCAGCAGGCTCCAAAGCTGTGGCATGGCACAGGGACAACACTTCAAAGCAGCAGAAGACAACAAAAACAAGAGCAAAAAGGAGGGGAAGAGCAAGCCTCTTTTTCCTCCCTTATGTTGTAAGCAGGCTATGCCCCTTGAGTGGGTGCAGCACTCATGCCATCTCCGTGCCAGTGTCTTGCACAGGCTGAGCAGGTTTACCAAGTAAGGACCCTGGTCCCCTACTGAGTCACTTAGATAAACTTCTGACCTCAAACTGACACAGTGGACAATACCCTGGAGCTAAGAGCAAGTCCTTTACACCTCAGGATAGAGAGCTGCTGAATTACTTAGTTAAGCTTCTAGACTTCTCAAATTGATAGAATGTATCAACCATAACAGTTACTATTATGCTAAACTACAAATTTACAGTAATACAATTGTCTAAGATAGAAATTGTCAAAAAAAAAAAAACTCTCCTAAATTCAGGTGATCACAAGAAATAAACAAGACAGTGGAAATTGTCTTTTCAAATGGCATCTTTTTTGAAGACTTCCAGATGTGGTGTTGTCTGCTGAAATAAAGCTTTTTGTGGGAACTGAGCCCACTTTGGTCTTTAATAAGCTCTAAGTGGAAATTCAATATCCACTCCAATCAGTATTCCTTCATAAGTCACCAGCAATTCAAGAAGAAGGAACAGAAGGAGGAGAAAGAGAAAGAGCAGGAGGAGGAGAAGGAAGTGGAGAAGAAGAGGAGGAGGAGAAGGAGAAGGAAAAAGAGGAGGAAGAGGAAGCTCCGTGTCTAAATCCAATTAGAAAAATTAAGCCAATCTTGATGTAGTTGTCACACAAAGTGACTAAAGAATCCTCAGAATTCCAAAGGAAATTACCACATGTGTGTGAAACTAGAAAAATCTACTGCAATATTAATGAAATTCCCATGACAGAACAAATTTTAAGACCAAATGTTTTACTTTGTCCTTAATATTTATGTGAATGTGCTTCAAAGCACTCAGAAATCTAATCAAGGCTTGAATGAATATAAACGAAAAATAATCGTTGACATCAACTGCTCTAAAATAATCATGCCTGAATACAAATCAGAAAGATGTTCTTGACAACAAAATGCCCAACTACTCTCAAAGCTCAGAATTTCTGACGCTTCTACACCAGGAGCTATTTGAAGAGACTAGGTCTGCCTATAGCCACTTTCAGACCCTCCTGCGTTGTTTTCTATCTTTGAGTGACTTTGACTTGTTGGATGTGGCTGATTGAACCAGAGACAGCGTGCAAAGTTGAGCACCGCCTGTGAGAATATATGAACTGAGAACTCTCTCAGGAAGTGCATGTTTTGAAAAATAAGCAGCAACTTGTCTTACCATCAAGAGCTATGCCTGTTTCCAGTCTCAACTGGACTCTAGAAACACAGCAGACAGGACATCTGTGCACTACAGACGTGGAGCCTTTGGAAGCCTTCTGCTTCCTGAAAAGCACTGGACTCTAGGCAAGCCTAGCCCAGGGACACCAGAAATAATCTACTGCTGTGAGTCTCCTGTTATTATTTTCACAAAACATTACTTTTTAATGCACGTAAACTCAGTACCCAAAATCTACAAGGACTTTTCTAATCCATCTTGGAATTTGTCTAGCAATTTTCAAAAAATAAAAATAAGCTACGTGTGTCAGTCACTTGTCTGTCACTGGAACAAAATACCTAACAAAGAAGCTAAAGAGGGGAAAAAATGTTTCTATGACTGGGTTTCAGAGTTTTCCATCCGTGGCTAGCTGGCTCCGACGCCATGGAAGAAGAAGATGGCCTGGAAACGCTCGTGTTGGCCAAGAAGCTGAGCACATGGGAAAAGCAGGAGAGGAAGAGGTTGGGAGCTGAACAGAGTCCCAAGGCCATGCCCTGTGACCTACATAGACTCACCCAGAAGCGCACTTTACAATCTCCTAGGTGTCTCTCAAACCCAGCAAGACTAACTGTCACACTACATTTGTATCAAGCTGGATTGTTTGACTTTAACTATGATCCCAAATGATCACAGACAACATAATTAGGTAGCAATAATAAAAAGATTCAGTTACTTATAATACAATTAAAAGTGGCAATATATTTAATTAAAAGCGTAAAGTGTTTTAAGAAATTTTATGTTAAAAAAGGAATGGTTTAAAACTGCACATGTATTGTAGTTTTAAAAAAAAAAACACATAAAAATACATGTACCGCATGGTAGTACGTACCTGTAGTCCTAGCTACCTGGGAAGCTGAGAGAGGGTGACTTGAGCCCAGAAATTCACCACCAGTCCAGCAGACACAATAAAACACTACCAGGAGTGATGGCGCGTACCTGCAATCCCAGTACTCTGGAAGGCTGAGGATCACAAACCTGGGCAACATAGCAACCTACTGAGACCCTCTCTCAAAATTGAAAAAGACTTAGGCGGGGTGTAGTTCAATTTGAAAGCCCTGAGTTCAGTCTCCAGTACCAGGGGCAAGAAAAACACTGACCTTTCTTTTTCTAAACTCGGAATAAAAGTCCCTAGAAAAATGAGTTGTACCAGAGAAAGAAATGGAAATGTGTAAATCTAATCAGGCATGCTTAATCAGGTATATTTTTCTGTACATGATCATATCATAAAGCGTGCTTAATATTTCATAGTGCAAACTCAAAACCGGAAACACTGAGCAGCACTCCCTGTGTGTGTATGTAGGCCACGTTTCCATTACCCATTCATCTCTTGGTGGGTCCTGGGCTGGGTCATCACGACTGATAACATGATGGTGGGAGAGATGCCAGAGAGGTAAGTGAAACACCCTTCTGGGGTTGTCTGGGTGAGTCCTGGGCTTCTGGGGTTGTCAGGGTGAGTCCTGGGTTATTGGGGTTGTCTAGGTGAGTCCTGGGCTGTAACCATATCCAGTCCCTGCTCCTTCCTCTCTGACTCGCTTCCTGCTGCCTCTGCTTCTTGGCTACCACAGGGTGCCATGGTTTAAATCTAAAATGGTCCTGCCATGTGTTTGGACTTGCTGCTAGGCAGTGGGGTCTGGTCTGAAGAAGCCAGCCACTGGGTGCATGTCCTGGAAGGATGTATCTCCCTTCCCACATCCTCCCTCCCCTCTCTGCTTCCTGGCCACCATGACTTGAGCAGCTTTGCTCAAAGAGAGGCCCTTCCCCCAGGTCTCCTCTGCCCTGGATCCAGCCAGCTATGGACCTAAACCTCTACCAATATGAGGCAAAATAAACTCTTTCTCCTTTAAATTGTGGGTTCTGGGTATTTTGTCCCAGTCAAGGAAAAACATGAGGTTAACAGGTTTTTTTACACCACATTCTGCCAGGATGAATCTTCCTCAGCACCACGGACCATGGGCTGAAATTCTGAACCAAATAAACCTTTTCCCCTTCAGATTGTGCATATCAAGTATTTTGGTCACTAACAAAAGTAGTTTTGAAAGGCTAATTAATACAGATACACTCTGCTTTCATATCTTAGCTACTACATGCAGTGCTGCAGTGAATCTACGAGTCCACATCTCTCTTTACTGTACTCATTTCCTCTCCTTTGGATACACACCCAGAAGTAAAACTGCCACATCATATGGAAGATGCATTTTTAATTTTTTGAGAAGCCCTTTTGTTATTTTCCAAAGGAATAAAAATTTACATTCCCCTCAACAGTGTGCAAAGGTATCCTCTCCTACTACACCTGCACATACCAACATTTGATCTTTTGTTCATTGATAATAACCCATGATTATAGATGCAAGATGGTATTCTTTACTCTCTTACCCATGGATGAGGACCCTAAAAAACTTTTATTTGTTTAAATTATACATCTCTACACTCATAGTGTTAGAAATTAACAGATATTTTTAAGTATTTATTTATTTAAAGGAACAGAATCACTAAAAGTTCACATAAACAACCAACACATTTTTATTTTTTATAAAAACTTATTTCCTAATATAATAATTAATTAGTGAGAAGGGTGACAGTTTTTTGCATGTTTGCAAACCTCTGGAATTCCTGCTTAATAAAACATGGCTGGATTCACAAATGCACTTATACTCAGTTTGATAGGTTGTTTTGATTGAAGTCTGTGAAGAAAATCTCATTCTGCACAGATATTTTGTTGGAAAAAAGAAAAGGACACAACAGATACCTTAAGAGGGCCCTCAGGACTTACTATATCAAGTACCACTGTCATGCAACAAATCCTACGATTCTTTTTTTTATTTTTTTAATTTTATTTAAAGAGAAAAAAAGAAATAAAACAGAATAAAGGGTAGCAACAATGCAGAACTGCAAGGAAAAAAGGAAAAGAACCAAAAAAAAAAAAAAACCACTAAGAAATCATTACTTGACAAATTACATACTGACATCTTAGAAATAATTGTTCAAATTACAAAATTAAAACATGCAAAGTAGACATTCAAACAGTGACACTGTTAACAGTTCTGCTCCACAATCTAACAAAAAGCAGCAATATGGTCATCCATCTTACACACTCAAACATATGCGCAATTATATCAAAAGGGTAAAATTAAACACAACAAAACAGAACAAAGCGGGTCACAAGAAAGCAATGTAAGAGACAAAAATTTCAAAACTAGACGATTGGAGATATTCACTCTCTATCATATTGACTCTTGTTTTCTTCCAAATAGTTGTCCATATTGTCACATACAGGGAATTCACATGAAACAACGTAGTATGGAATTGATCTGAGCAGGACGAGGAGGGCATTTCAGGTCTTCAAGACCAGACATTAGGGAAGCCAAGAATGGCTGTCATAGTATCTCTCATTCTCCTCAAAACAGCTGTCCATACCTTCATATGTGTTGAACTTAAACAAGACAAAGCAAGCTAAAATCACTTTGAACAAAGAATGATAGTATTGCTGGATTTCACATCATGACATTACAAAGTCAGCACTGGATACTGTAGTATCTCTTTTTCTTCAAAATAGTTGTTCATTTCAACATGCATTATATAGTTGGTTCTCATAAACTTTATAAGCTCTACACATGCATGAGTTTCTACATGTATATCTATCCTTTCTGTATTAGAGGGAAAAACAAAACAAAACAATTCCTAGAAAAGCATGAAGTAAAAAGTTATATAAGACCACAATACAAGGTGATCTACAATGGTTACCATGATGTCTCAGCAGTATATAACAACATTAATAAAAACAAAGTTTTGGATATATTATAAGACTTAAAAACCAGGCAATAATCAAACTAGAGTGGGTATCTTAGTGAATCTTGTCATCTTTAGTGTAGTTGCCTATACTCTTAGACTTGATGCTATCAATGATAACAGATTTGAATAAAATCAGTCAATATAACATAGCACTCTAACAAACCAGATTCAAATAAGATCAGTCATAATAAGACAGTATAAGTTATACAGGACTTCAGATTAAGTTGATAGGAAATTAAGGATGACGATCTTATGATTCTAAGACACGGCAGCAAATCTTAGTACCAAAAACCCCAACAATATACTCAGCCATCAGTCTTAAGGTTTCTGCCATTACAAAACTAAGTCAAGTGATGTGACTAAATATGGAGCCCTTTTCTTCCTTTTCCACCATAGTGATTGGGTTCATCTCGCTTTTTCCATTTAATTTATTTAGCTTCAATAATCATGCCACATCAACTTGTTCTCTTCCACAGTATAACACCCTACAGGTCTGTAAGGGTTGATATAGTGTGTCAACTTGAGAAGTTTAGAAGTTTAACTAAAGGACTCAGTGGGGAACTAGGGTCCTCACTTTGTAAACATCCTAAAGAGTAAGACACAGGGATGGTGTGAGTGCTACACCTGCTATAGAGAGTGGTAGTATGCTTACAACATAAGGGAAGAAAAGGGGCTTACTCTCCTTCTTCTGTTCTTGATGGTTTTCCTGTCTTCCGCCACCTTGAACTGTTGTTTGTGTGCCATGCCACCCTGCCAGCCAATTACAGACTGAAACCTCCACAAACTGTGAGCTAAATAAACTTTCCTTCTTTAATTTTAGATGTTGGCTATTTTGTCCTAGCAAAGAGAGAAAAGTAACCAAGACAAGGCCCTTAACAGTTGTTTAACACCAACAAAAAGCATTACTTCTCATTGAATTTTGACATTTGTCAGGCAGCCCTGACTATAGCTTGAACATACACTGATTTGTTGCTACTGAGACTTTGTTTGCCAGGAGAAATAGTTTCTTCCCAGAAATACTTTAACTTCTAACTTTTTCATTACCACAGGAATGCTAAATTCAGGAAGAAATGTCTTTTTTTTTTTTAATTTTCAAGTGTTGAAAATATTTGGAACCACTTCTCTGTGATATCTTAATACCTCCGTGACAACATATCAAAAATGTGCGTGAAGATATTTTTCACTTTTAGACTAACTTTTAATTACTATTAGTGCTTTCATGAGTAAAGATTAAATCACAAATTAAGCTTGTTTTCATAGCTTCCTGATTAAAAAATAAATTGACTTTCACACATGCTAGTTAGATAAGACACAGCCACTGGGGAGGAGAAGGGGAAAATCAGCATGATGAGGAATCTATATTAGAGGAATTTATATTAGAAGAAAGACTACAAAAAGTCCAGGGTGATTAGATTCCGCACTCTGTGGACAATCTGTAGTCCCTCCTACAGTCCTAATAATTATGAATCTCATTCCTTATTCTTCATTTCTCTACATTTTTTGGTCAAAAGTACTGGGGAAAAGTCTGTAATGGCAATGTGCCTTCTGTACAATGCGTTCACATGTACTGATTTCCTTATCTGCAGTATTATCTGTGAAAATAACTAGCTCTAACCTGAATCCCAGCATCAGTGACAATGACCTTAGGCCACCTTCAGGAAAACAAGTAGTGACTCGCCTCCCAGAGGGGGCTGCTTTTCCTCTGTAGGTCCTAGACCCTGAGCAAAGCCCCCCTGGGTAAGAGCCTAAATAAGTGTCCAGGGTGTAGCAGCCACACAGGTGGCCTTGTCCCTTGGACTGTCTATCATAGTGGTTTTTAGAGCAAAACATAAATGTTTTCAGAATGTCTCCAGATTCTTTTTTCTGGTTTACAGCTTCCGAAATACTTCGTGTAGATGAGAAAGTCTGAGTCGGGATGAATTTCTTTTCCATCCAGTTATCTGATATCCCACATAGTACCCTAAGCACTTCATGAATCCATCAAAGCAGCTAGAACCCCAGCCACTTGGAAATGGTTGAGTGTGTCTCCCAAGGTTTCTCATGTTGAAACTGAATTCCCATTGTGAGCTATTGTTGGAAATGAACCCCCAGACTCAATTTGTTGATGCAAATGATAAAACACTCAGACATAAAGAGATCTAGACAAGGCAAGTTTTTGCTTTTCCAAAAGGGTGCAAATACAACCAAGTAATGAGTTATCATGCAGGGAGGCTAGAGGAGGCTCATTTTATCCCAAACAAGCAGCTGACCTTTCTCCCATTGGCTGGGTTGAAGGTTCGCAATCTGTCACAATTGGCTAGTTTAAGCACCCCAAAGGGTTGCTGGGAAGGACTGCTAAGAGAGGAAAGAGTGGAGGTATGGGGCACTGAAACTCTTTGGCTGTTGATAAGTTCTTTGGCTGTTAGCTATTTTCCCAGAATCTAAACTAACAAAAATTTTTGTAACTCAGTGTGCTCAGGACGAGGTGGAATGGGTATCCTTGCCTGAAGCAGAGTTTAAGACAGAGACACTGTCTTGTTCAGATTTTCAGTAGAAAAGACTTTGTTTCTTCCAGTACTAAGAGGATTGAAATAATCTCACTCTAGTGTTTGGAATGTAATTAGGATTAAATTCATGAGGTTTTTGCCTCATGATTGAATCCTGGTTAGTTTTGCAAGAAGTACAAGAGAGACTGGACAGACAGACACATGTCACTCCCTCTTACTTACCACGGGACATCCATGCCACCTTGGGACTCTGTCAGATGGGAGTCAGTAACCACATGCAGTCCTTTGACCCTGTACCTGCAGAATTGTGAACCAAAATAAATCTCTATAACTGTGCCAGTCTGTGGTGTTCAGAGATCAGAAACAGTCACAGAAGAAAACTAATACAGGAATTCAAGGTACATTAGACTGCTGGGAATCCCTGCAGTAGACCTCGATCTCTTGCAAGGTGTTATGGATGGTCCACAGTAAGAAGAAAGCAAGAGACAAAATGGCATTGCACAGGGAATCTGGGCTGGCCAGTTTTTCACGGGGAACAGGAGGCCACAAGGCAGCCAGTACCTCAGTATTTATTAATCACATTCACATTGAGGAAAATGGCGTAGGGATTGCAGCCGGATGTGCCAGATAAGTGGCTCGGCAGGCAATGCTTGTAAAAGAGGGAACAAAGCATTCTTGCAAAAGGAACAGAACAGCCAGACTCAGGTTGTGGTTAATGAGTCACCTGTTTTGCAGTCAATTGTGAGAAGGAATTTACTCCAGGGTCACACAGACCTTTGCATAGATGTTATTTCATATCTTAGCCACACGGTCCCGTGTGGCTTGTTTGGGGTCAACTATGGCCACTGGTAAGGACCAGTGCTGGCCCCACACAACACCCACTTCCTTCAATGAAACATGTACACAGTCTCGGTCAGACTCACTATTCAAACCGAAAGCCAATTTAGGGAAGTCACTTCTATATCGCTTGCGCTGCTCACAAATAAACCCAGTCACATTTGGAACTGGGGGAGGATAACGTAGTGATCCATCCTCCACACCATACCACCTGCCTACAGGGACTCCTTGTGGGCCTTAGCAAGCAGAGAGGACTTGGAAAATGCCAAACCTGCTCCAGAAACGGGCAGATATTCAGCCAGCCATGGCAAAGCCAGAGGTTTATTTTGGCTTATGGTTTCCAAGAGCTCAGTCCATAATTTCAGAGAGTTCGGGCCATAGTTTCTTGGCCCTATTGGTTTTGGGTTTGTAGTGAAACAGTATGTTGAGGAAGAGCTATAGGGTTGAAAAGGACTTCTCACTTCATAGTGACCAGGAAGAAAAGAGAGAGAAGAAGGGGCTAAAGTATCAGTATTTCCTTCAAGGGCATGCCCTAATGACCCATCTGCCTTCCACTAGACCCTACTCCCCAAAATTTCCACCACCTCCCAAAGTGGCCACGAGCTGACAATTAAATCTTTAGCATAGCAGCCTTTGGTTGCCACTATCAACGCAAACTGTCACACTTATTGACCACTTTCGACAAGCCGTGCATGTTGGCATCCTTGCATCCTGTTAACTGTGTGTGGTAGGTGTTATCATCATCTTAAATTCTCAGATAGCAAAATAAGTCTTTTCCTACCACATCAAATGACAGTGTGTGGCCTTAGTGTGTCACCAGAACCTCTGGATTGCATACTTCTGGACATTCTTCACATGAGACAAAAACAAACTTCTGTCCTATTCATGCCAGCATATTTTCTGATACTTTCTATTTCATGCATGCAAAAACAGAAGCTTATCTAACTTGCTTAGCTGTTTAGAACTAGAGATTCATGTCATTGTGACGGTCATAGTAACTCAGAAGACTGAACCCAGGGATCTAGATATGCAGCATCGACCTTTATTTTCAACCATTATTTTTACTAATAATATATGTATTAAGCAAAGACACAGGTATGACTTATTGCTTCTTCTATACTTTCAAATGTCTTTATCGGTATTTGCCTGCCTGAACATGAGCTCTTCAAGTGTTTTAAAATTACATTAGTGAATTCCTTAGTATGGTATCGTTGCAATGTGAGAAAAGATAATGACTAATTAGCAGAATCACTACAGTCCTATGAACTCAGCAGAGAATGTCTTAGGAGTCAAATATTTCAATTAGGTCTCATATAAACACAACATATCATTTTAGTACCGTGTTGCCATTGTTATAAAGCCAGTCAAAATAAACCAATCCAATTTCCAATCTTCCCTGAGAAGTTGCCAGAAAAGCCAGCAGTATTCCAGCCTTTACACAGCACCATCTTTTGCATTTACTATTTTAAGTATAATACTAGCAGACTCTCTCCAAAGTAGAATAACAAATACAATGCCTTTGACATTATAGTATAATAAAAGAGGTAAAACAAATAGAAGGTAAATAATGCTGTGAAGTTAACAGAACTGTGATATGAAAGAGATTGCTGGTTAAACGCATCAGTTTGGTCACGTTTGAATGTAGATAATAAAAAAAAACATATTTTGGCTGTTGGAAGACATTCTCTTTCCAGAACACTCACACATGTAATGGATATTTGCTGAAAACACACAAGACCTTTGAGAGCAATGTCATATAGTGTATCCTGCATGAGGGTAAGGGAAGTAACTGGTGTAGTATCACTCTCCTTACCAAATGCTTCTTTAACCCTAACACCATTCCAATTATCAATCACCATCAACTTCCGCAGGAATTGTCCAAGAAGTAATATGAATTGATAGTTTGCTGTATGTGCATTTAATCACGTATTCCTGCCACAGGTAAGGTATCACTGCACTGCTATATTCTCCTCCTACAATATGGGAAACAGTATCCTAAATAATGGAGATAAAATAGATGAACAAGGGGCTGGGGGGTTAGCTCAGCGGCGTAAGTACCTGCTTGGCAAGTACAAGGTCATGAGTTCAATCCCCAGTACCAAACCAAGAAATAAAATAAAATAAATAAAATAAAATAAAATAAAATAAAAGAGCAAGCTGGGCATACTCCCTGCCTCTATAGAATGCATCATCTAATGAGGCCAGAAACAAGTTACCTGGGTAATATAATAAATATATTCTGTATGTATATTGTAGAGAAGGCATGTTTCAATAAAGAACATGAAAGACTATTTCACACAAACTTAAAAGGCCAGGTTAAGGTGTTCATTGAAAAGAAGAATGTAGGGCCGGGGATTTAGCTCAGTGGCTTAAGCACCTGCCTGGCAAGCATGAGGTCATGAGTTCGATCCCCGGTACCAAAAAAAAAAAAAAAAAGAAAAGAAAAGAAAAGAAGAATGTAGATAGTGGCTCAATGAATGAGGAGAAGGAGTCCAGGGGAAGGTAAGCCTTAGAGGAGTTTTCACCAGGAAGGAAAACCTGATCAAATGAACAGTCAAGTGATTTCATCATCATGAAACTGAAATATGGGAAATTGATTTCAAAAGAGGGAAGCTAACACCAGATCAGTTAGAAGGTTGTTGCAGAAACTCAAGAGAATATGCTGGTCAGGTTTAAGGTACCAGCCAAAGAAATGGTGAAAGAGTTATTTGCCAAGATAGTTAGAAATTAGAATCAACAGCACGTGGTCATTGTTTGGAGGGAGGAAAAGACCTACATGAATATTGGATTTCTGACCTGGATACAAAGATGCATGCTGGCATCAGGAACTGAACTGAGAAGAAAAGAAAAATCAAATACATGAAGAAAATGTACCAGTGAAGCATCCAAGTGTCTCCATAGACGCGAGTTACCTACAGTACCAAAAGTCAGGTGAGGAATTGAGGCTACAAACACAGGCTTGGATGTGAACACAGCAACTGGGAGCCATTAGAGTGGTTGAGACTGGAAAGAAGAAGAAAACGGGGTCTGGGGTAGAATCCTAAACAATAACAGCATTTAAAAGAACAGTCAAAACCATGTTCTAAAAGCCTAGGCCTCAGACACTGAGGAAAGAGTTCCTTGGGATCAACCACACAGTTTTGGAATTCTAAGAGGTATAGCCAAGTGGAAACAATTCTGATGGTGCTTACTGGTTTAGCCTAACTGTGCCGGGCTTGAGTGCCAACAGAGTGAGTCAGGCCAGGAAAAGCCAAAGCTGGGAGTTCCAAGAGCCCGGGGATTTGGACAGAGCTCTAAAATTTAAATGGACAAAGAAGTGTAGAGAAATAAACATGATGCGGCATATTAGCTCAAGGGGGGAGGCCAGGAAGGCCACACACACACTGCAAAATAAAGGTCTCAGCAGAGTCCTGATCTGAGGACACAAATCCACACAGGAAGGGAGACCTGGGAAAGCTCTGCGTATGAGTTTAATGCTGTTTACATCATTAAATATCAGTGTATTTAGGTGCTGTGTATGATTCGCATGCATCTTTCCTTCTAAGAACTCTTACCTTAGGGAACTTATCTCTTTACAAGTATCTGTTACTATGCTGACTCAGGTCTTCTTGGCTGATTTTTAATAGTGAATATCACGTTACAAATGATTTCAATGCTTCCTAAGGAAGGAATCACAGTGTGCAGATCCTCAGCAAAACTGCTCTGTCTCTGCTTTAATAACTATGTTAAGGCTACTAACGAATTATTACTTAATTTGGGGGAAAATAATAGGCAAAAATGAAAAAAAAAACTTTAACCAAAAAGCATAATCACCAAGTTAAATGTGTCCTTTAATCGTACATAGAGATGCGCAAGTTAATTTACACATGATTTAAAAAATCAAACCATAAAACCCGGGTTTATCCAGTCTATCTTATGAAATATACTAAGCACTCATCTGTAGGTTGCTCAGGATAACCCTGTTTTAAAAAATTAATAAAATACAAAGCACAGAGAGGTCAGTGCATGATATAACTGCAGACTATGCAGTACACTGAAGAGGAGTTTTGAAATATACATTTTTGCCAGGTTTAAAGAAGCTTAATGTTCTTTGGTGTCTCAGTAGTTCAAATAACTTCAATGTATTGATTCAGCAAAACAAGTTTATGTGGAAAAAACATTTCCGGGGAGCAAAACCTTTTCCTCTGACCTGGACTTTCATGCCCAGAGATTCAAACTCTCCCCAGTCAGCTGCTTCTGCAGGACTAAGATGCTCTGAAATCTGTGTCACACACTGCCATCTACTGTGTGTCTGTGGAACTGCAGCCTTACTGCTAGGCCTTAATGGAAAACTGAAAAACCAATTAGTGAGCATCGCTTTTCTTTTGCTTATGAGAGATTTTATGAAAGATGCACATATATGCAGTTATATTCATAGGATGATTTGAGGAACAGTGGGGTAAATTAGACAAGACACTTCCTCGCTGAGGACAAATTAGTGTATAAAATTTGTACTAACTTCTTGGCATCACAGAGAACAGACAAAGAATAGATTCTGGTTTTTTGGATGAAGTTCAAAAGCATAAAATTCTATCCTTAGGTGTCTGAATTGTGTATATGTAGAACAAAAGAAAATATTCATTCGGTTCTATTTTATTTCTAAAAGACTGGTATAATTCTCTTCCAGTATTATCAAGCATTAATCATGTAAAAGTCAACAGTTCACATTTCATCCACTGTCTTATATCTAATCTGGGTGCCTAACTGCTGGGCATTTCTCTGCAGTGTGAAAGCTAAAGAAAAGCAGATAATATTTAAAGCTTAATGCTGGACTATTACACCAAGGTTGGTTGGCAGAGTTTGTAATGAATCCTGATTGGTCAAGGAAAGCAAGACATTTTGGTAGGATTTCATGATGGACTTAATTTACCAAATAACCAATGCTACCTGTTATAGCTTTTGCCTAGAGGAGCCCCCAAAGCCTCATGTAGTCACAGGTGGAGCTTTGTCAGAGTTGTGATTGATTCATGGTACAGTGCTATAATTAAGGGTTAGGGGGTTAAGGGTGGGTGATTAATAAATAAGTTCACTGATTGATTTTGGCACCCCAGTAATCTTGGTAGCCTGAATACAAGAAGAGAGACAAAAAGAGGCTTGTCTTTTCCCTTGCTTGCTTGCTTTTGCTACCTTCTCCTCAACCTGAACTGTTCTCTTCTGTGAAGCCTTGGAGATGGCCAATTGTGGACTGAAACCTCTACAAACTAAATAAGTCTTTTCATTGTTCACTATAGGTATTGGTAACTGTATCTCAGCAACAAGAAAAGTAACTGAGACAGAATTTGGTACCAGAGAAGTGGGGTCATGGTGTGACTCTAGTTGATTATGTGGTCCAGGAGCCTTTGGCCATGGTGTATAGGGAGAATTTGGAAAGGTTTGGAGATGCCTGCTGCAAAGGTAGAGCTGGAATGCCTTAGGCTGTACTACGTGGGAGATTCAGGTGTGATGTCAGAAGACCAGCAGGCTGGTAGGAATCCTGCTGGTAAAGACCAGCCTTGGGACGTTTCTGCTGGGAAGGACTGCACTGGCTGCTGGACTCCAGATGATGTGTTGTGGGTTGCCACCCAGACAGCTTCAAAGTTCGGGGGCATCTAAGGACAGCTGAGTGTGTGACCCCACTGTCTATCACAGATGCACATTGTGATACATGTGTAAACCACGACTTAGCATAGGTAAACATGCGTGTGCTGGTTACAGCATTCTACAGAATGTCAACATTGATAACAACCTGTGTAAGAGTTAACCAACAAAGACAGGTTGTTCTTGCTCTGCTTAGATGTCTGCGACTGCTGTGTGGCTGATATCTGCCTCTGTGTGCTTTCTCTGGACACCTCACACATGAATTTATTCCTGAAGCTTTCTTGACCTCAACATGTGTGTTATGGCTTGGCAGAGTTTGCCTGCATCTTTCTCATGACCAGAGATTTTGCCTGAGACTAAGATCTAGGACAGTGGACTAATTAATCTTACAGAAGGAATTTCAAGGCAGTCTAACGTTGAGGCAGTGGCATGGCTAATGTTGGGGGATCTCAGACAGATCTGTATTGAGAATCATCACAAAGGAAGATCCAGTAAAGCTGTGGACTGCAAAGGTAAAGCAGAAGAGATCTTGGTTGCTGACAAGGCCTAGGAGAATAGAAAAAAGGACCTGAGGGCATCACAAAAGCAGCAGGACTTGACCCTTTGCAGCCTCAATTTGCAAAAATAAATGACTACTTTGAGAAGACAGACTCAGAGCACCATTTTCCAGAATGGCAGCTGTCTAGGGAAGTTTGTTCCTCAGGATTTGGTTCATAGGCACTGGACTCCTACAGGCAAGAGAGGCGAAAACCTGGCTACTGCTCAGCTGACAGCAGAGTTTGGCATCATCCACGTGGTACTGATTTTAGGTGCATGCAAAATGCAAGAGTTGTGGGGTCAGGAATTTAGATTTCGGAAGAAGGTCTTGGAGGGCAGGCAGTGGACCCCTGAGAGGGCAGCGTGTGAAGCTGTGAGTGTGAAACCAAAGAGGCAGTGGAGATCCCAGAAGTTTGAAGAAGCCAAGAACATGAATCATCTGAGGAAAACAGCATCTGAGGGGTGAGCAGAGCTGGCCCAAGAAAAATTGCACGAGAGGTACAACCACCGGCAGTGTCATACAGCCAGAGTCCCCCAGCCCTTTGCAGTTCACATCTTGCTATAGATTGCTTCAGATGCTGTACATGGAACTACAGAGTTTAGTGTTTGCTTTGCTAGATTTGGGTTTGCTTTATTCCTGTTTCTTTATATTCTCTGCTTGGAACTTTTGGAAAGGAAATGTCTCTCTTGTATAATTGTATGTTAGAAGTATTTAAGTTTCTTTTCATTTGCACAGGGGCTTGCAGCAAAGAGTTTGCCTTAAATCTCAGAGATTTTGGACGTTGACTTTTCAGCAATGCTGAAACTCTTGACAACTCTTAGAGATGGACTAAATGTCTTTTGCATAAAGGGATGTGTGTGAGCATTTGGGAAGCCAGGCAGGGAATGCCATGGCTTGAATTAGGTGTGCCCTGTAACCTCATGTAGTCATAGGTGGAGCTTTTTCGGAGATAGCTGGAACTAGCGTGTGTGACTGATTCACAGTGCAATGCTAGGATTAAGGGTGCATGATTACTAGATGGGTCCACTGATTGGTCTGCACAACTCTAATTTTGGTAACCTAGATAGATGATAAAAGGGGAAGAAAGATGCTGTTAAGGTCCCTTGGTGCCTTTGCAACCTTGTGGGTACCATGAACTGTTTGTCTCTGAGACGCCCCTCTTCCAGGCCACTCTGCCTTGAAGCCAGTTGATTACAGACTGAAACCTCTACAAACTGCAAGCTAAATGGATCTTTCCCCTTTAGTTTTGGGTGCTAGGTATTTTGCCTCAGCAACAATGGAAAAAAACTAAGACACTGCATGGGTGATTTTTTTTTTTTTTTTTTGTACCAGGGATCAAACTCATGACCTCATGCTTGCCAGGCAAGCACTTATGCCACTGAGCCAAATCCCTGGCCTGTACATGGGTGATTTTCAAAGTAATAGGTATTCATAAACTATGCCTTCTATTTACAATGGCTCACAAGAGAGTCTAACGCTGATAAGGCCTTGCAAGGCTGGCTTTGCTAGGAGTTGGCTGACTGCTAAGAACACTGCATTCACCGAGTCCTTAAAATGCCGCAATCTCAAACCCATCTGGTGCTAGTTTGACAGATGTGATCCTGAAAACTATTTTTGGAGCAGAACAAACTTGACCAGGTAAGGAAAACTTCACTCCCTGAAAACCAGACATGTCTAAAGAGACATGAGAGCTCCATGAGCAGAGGGCACAAGAGAGCTTGGGGACTGAAAGCAGAAGAAAGGGGAAACTGTTGGGGTTTTGTTCACAGTTGGGTTTTATCCTTCATTAGAAAGACTGAGAGAGTTCCCTTAGCACTTTTTATGTTACTTATCTTAAGGGGAAATGTCACTGTACTTTGTTTCTTTGGACAACCCGTTTTATTTAAGGAATTTCTGCAAGAATGGCTTGCTCTAAAGCCTTTGGATCTCCCGGCATCTTTCAGAAGAGGACTTAACTCCTTTTTCAAGAGGAGCTAGCAGTTGTAAGGCATGGCTGACCCTTAGGGAAGGGAGAATACAGCAAAACTTCTAAGCTTTGGCTGTTCTGGTCATTCATGTCCCCTCAGGACTGACCCTGACCTTTCAGGACAACTGAGCTCCTGTGGAGTTAAAAGAAGACTTCAGACCTCCAACGTGACCACCCACGGCTCTCACCACCCAAGGGGCTAAACCAAACCACTGATTCCTTTCTCCCCCATAGGGAGCTGGGTTTGTAGAAAAAGAGTACTTTGTCCTTTCTCATACTACAAATATGTATTTATCTCATATTTCTGAATAGTTGCTAAGAAGAACACAGCCAAATAAAATGCCATTTGGATCTCTCCTTTTAAACTTCACTTGCTGGAATCAAACTCTTACAAGTTCAACAAGAAGCCTTCCAGCTTCCACCCACTTCCCCTTCCTCTACGTAGATGTTTATCCAAAGACCTCACCTCTCACAGCCATCCACAGTTCCACTTCCTTGGCCATCACACCCACTGAGGCCACCACTATCTCTAGCTCCAAATTTCAGAGAATTTTCTGAATTGATGGTTCTGCACCCACTCTGCCCCTACACATTTTTTTCATTACTCATATCCAGAATTCCATGCCACACATCAATTAAACCCATCAGTGGATTCCTACTCTTTCAAAGAGTAGAACCAAAATGTGATTTCTCCAAGTTTTCCCTAAGCTCTGGTCTGGGTTTCTTTCCTTTGATAAATAATCTAATAGAGCATCCACCTTTTCCCTTGAAATAATTATCTTAGTGTGTGATTATCATTGGTATTGTGTCTTTATTTTTATAGAAAGTCAAATGATGTAATGTGATTTTTGGTTAATAATATGTCGCTTTCAGAAAACTCTGATTCCCATTAGGAGAACAGTTTCTACTCACCATTATGTCTTAGGGATGTTGCCAAGATCAGCTACAGGTGCATGGCCTGTTACTAGAGTTGCACTAAAGGTCTCAGAAGGACTTCGTATCTGAGTCAATGTTCTCCTGTCATTGCCTTAAATCCCGGATTTCCAGAAAGAAGTATTCTTGTTTGTATTTTGAGCAGCAACCTGCAAAATTATGTAGGGTATTCTGCAGCTGTGTGTTTGCTATATAGAAGGTACTCAGTAGATACATTTCCCATTAATAAGTATATATAGAATAATCAACATACAGGTATCTGCACAGGCAATCCTGGAAAAGACACAACCTCATGAATTTCATGTGCAAAGGCCTCCAAAATATAACTGTGTCATTAATTTACATCTGAAATTCTCACAATCTAGTTAAAGCACATCATTAAAACTTAGAGGGAAGTTAAAACTTTGATCTTCCTAAGAGGGATAACAAAGCTCAAATTTATTGAGGTACATAGATCTTCCATCATAACTGTCATTGCAACACTTTGCAGAAGGAAGAGGGAGAGGACAGTGCCTTAATCCCGTGAAGATCACCATCAAAAAGCAGTAAATACTGAAGCCAAACCTTACCTACTTTCTGCTTACATAGAATCTGTCCCTCCTGGCAAGCACATTCGACCACTAACTTCCTTGATTAGCTCAATGTTGGGTTTTCATTTTGTTAATTCCTTAAATTAATATTGTGAATTCATGCATGGACTGAGTTTAGCTTCTAGGTTATTCTTCCTAGCTACATGACTCAGGACAAATTCCTAAGCTTCCCTGAGATGCAGTTTCCTCATCTAGTAACTAGATATGGAATATTAATTCATAGTGTGGTGAGGATTACAGGTAAAGCTTGTGGAACACCCATTAATCTGGCGTGCATTTGCCACTACAGTCATCTTAGTCATACTAAGAAGAGGAAGTCCCCAAATGGGGTTCAGATATTAACTGTCATTTATTAATATTTCCTAAAGTAGAATCTATTTGCTATACCACTTACTTGTATTGAATACCAAGATTTACGTCATAAATAGATCTACCTATTTACGTTTAATTTAAGCTGTCCATATTATTACACATACAATATTACTGTTAACCCAAGTAGTCTGAAAGTCAGTTCATCCTTCCATCATCCTGTTCAAGCAACCAGATGGACTTTAAGCTCTTGCTGATTGATTGATTGATTGATTGATTGACTTTGTATTGAGAAACAAACTCAGGACCTCACAGTTCCCCAGGCAGATGCTGAACCACTAAATTCCTAGCCAGCTAAATTCCTGGCCTGGTTTTGAAGCTCTTTATCCTTTAAAAACATTTCAGTGATGTCTTTATAGCACTGGAAAGAGTGTTCATTGAACCTAGACTTTATGTCTGTTTACTAAGGGGTAATTGGATTACTCCCAATTAACTTGCAGAGACAAAGGAGGAATTCTGCTGTCCCAAAATAGAATTACTGACCTAGAATATATCTGGTCGCAGGCAGGGAAATTGGTAAGGAAAATGAAATATTATGCCAGAATTTGAGCAGGTATTGAATGGAGGTACAGAATCTACTTTCTAAGTTCAGGGTAGCAGAGATGGAAATATGACAGGGTATATTTAGTTTTTCAGAAAGGAAAAGTAGTAGTAAAAATTACAGATGAAGGAATCAAATATATTTTCATTTTCCTCATCATGATTGTTTTATTCCTGGGCTCATAAAGCAATATTAGCACAAAATTACAATGAGATTTCCAAACTACAAAGCTTGAATCAGTATGCTCATAGAAAATTTTAGAGATATTCAAGTTTTTATGATGACCACTCATCCTCCATTCATTTAATGGACCAAGAATTTCCAAGGCCACAAACTTTAATAGGTGTTAAAGGTAAAAGATGAATATCATTGGCTTTGACTGGAAAATCACTTTAAGTTCTTAACTCACCTAACCATAACTGAGTGTGCAAATGTCCTGCTTTCAGTAAGGCAGGAGTGGATAATAACCTCACCTCAAAAATAAAGAAACCAAGATAACACTTGTTTACAAATCTCCGTGAAATAGACCATATTCTGCCTAACAAAATAATTATTCCGTGTACCTTCTCTCCTCTGTTAAATCACATGCTCCTTGCAAACCAGCAGGGCATGTTCTAATCCTCCATCTTTCTACATACTGCTCAGTGCAGCACCCTGCCTTATGAAGAGTCTAGCTGTTACAAGCTGAGTTATAGGATGTTATCAAGGAAAAATGATATTGATATTATAAAACCATGTATACATCAAGCATATGGATACTTCATGTATAAATGGATCAAAATGTAACAACAGACCAAGAGGTGAATCTTTCAAAGAAGTAAATAATCAAGGTAAATCTTTGAGCTTATTCATTTTGTCATTTTATTTCTCACTGCCAAATATCCAAAATGAGGATTTAACAAAAGAATAGAATGGTCAAATTCATGACTAAAGATTCCTTGAGGGAAAAAGTTAATTTCTGTGAAATTACTTTTGATATTTTTTGATGAAAATACTCGCCAAAACTTGTTTTAAAATCATGTTCAAAAGCAGCCATAGGTGATCATGCCCAGTACCCCGGGGATATTTAACTTATTAAAACACAGAGATTCTCCACTAGCTCGTCCAATCATGAAATTTTTCTTTCAAATTTATGAAGCAAGGCTTTAGTGTGAATAGACAGTGAGGAATATTTTTATGAATAGCCTTCCTAGTATGATGGTTTATGACATTTTACAATACAATTACTGCAGTAAATATCATAACATAATTGAGATTCTACAAATGGAAATGAGAGGTAATGAGAGGTCCAAAACTGCAAGTGCCATTTTATCTGCAAATTAAATTAAAATGATAATGAAGTGGGTATAGAAACTGATGGAAAAATTAATTGAGAGAAACAAATTTGAAATAGTTCTGTCAGGGACATTTGTATGAAATTCTGCTCTGACTCTGCTTCGGAGAATAAAGCTCTTCCTGGGAGCTAAAATTTAAATAGAAGCTAGACTAAAGACAGATCTCTACAATATGTCAAAAAGCCCAATTAATATTCTGAAGCTAGTTAGTGAACTCATGAACTCTCATCTGGACACGAACAGCAGCAAGAGATTTTTCCAGTGAATTCCAAATTTTTCAGAGCACTGATTTGCTGAAAAATCCATGTCAGTTGTCCTGTAGATTATACCCTCCCCCAGTATATGCTCAGCGCTGTTTGTCTGATTGTGATCCCATGATTAGGTTGAAGTCAAACTTGCCCAGAGTTTTTGAAAGTAGATCACAATAATGTTAACTGTCCATCCGTATTGTTCAATGAGAGTCAATTCTTTAAAAGACATTCAAAATACACACACACACACACACACACATATATCCTTCTGATATATTAAAAATATGAAAAAAGAAGAGCTAAAGAACTGGTGTCAGACTCTTTAGATTGGATTCAGATGGCAAATTCGTGAGGTATGTGTGAGACTTGAAATTTCTGAGCATTTTAAACGATTCAGTCAGCCTTTGGAGGTTTACTCAAAAACTCCTTTCTCTTCTTGCACTGAGAGATTTTTTTACTTGAGAATTTAGAAAGTGATTGTTCATTATCCAAATCCTTTTAAGAGAAAAATAAAAAGGGTGAGCGGCACTCTAAAGGAAGAATCTTAGTTGCTGGGATAAGAGACAAAATTTATGACTTTCCCACTGATTTCTTAGCCAATTTTGCCCCTCCCTTGTACCCGCTTCTGCAGAGATTAAAACATGCTTGAATTGGAACAGGCATTTCCTTCCTTCTGTGTAGTGCCAGTTCTCAGAGGAAAACGTCCGTTTTGCTCTTTGATTCTTGTAGCCGAGAGACAGCAATGAAAGGACCTGCGTCTTCCTAGAGGATAAGAGTTTCATCTGGGGGCTGCAGGCCAGGAAAGAGAGCTGAAGGGCGAATGCGTCAGGCGTGGGTGTGAGAATGATTTTCTCCAGGGCCAGGAGTTGGCCTGGAGCCCAGAATAAACTATTCATCCACCTTAAACTGCAGAGAGAGAGGAGAGAGAGAGAAGGGGAGGGGGAGGAGGAGGAGAAGGAGGAGGAGGAGGAGGAGAAGGAGGAGGAGGAGGAGGAGGAGGAGGAAATCCCTAAATGGCACTGCCACTTGCTGCCCATTTTCATTATGTCCCCTTCATGTGGCCTATCCTAATGCTGCTGCCTTTTTTCATTTCTTCCCACAGGGGGAGTAAGAGATGCACCTCTCAATGGGTCAATTAACTAAGCAAAATAAACCAAAATGATAATCATCTTCTGGTGAAAGGCAAGGGTGGGTCTATTTTCATATTACTATGGTCACATATTTCCAGATGCCATGATGTAGAAAGTCTTTAAGTAGCACTTTTATTTCTAAATACTGAGGAGATAAGAAAGATAAAAGATTTCTTGATACGAAATGATAGCCCAAAAGGCAAATCAAACTTGATCCATTCTGATCTGAGAATGAATAGTTTTACCATTTTACCATTATAAGGAAAAAAAAAAAAACATGAAATGCACAGGAATAAATCCGGCTGAGGTTCTTGCAACATGAAATTGCTGTCTTTGCTTCTAATTAAGGATACAGAAATTGAAAGTACAAGGTTTATTTGTTTATCTTTTGAATCAAATAGAAAATGGTGGTGGTACCGCACGATGGGTTTGGCTAACTAGGTGTGCAAGTGCCCTGGTTTTCCTAGGACCAAGAAATTTCCCAAAACAAGGTACCTTCAGTGTTAAAACAAGGCCATACCTGGAAAAACTTGGACAATTATTCATTTTAGCGAGCCTAGCATAGATGCTGTACCTAAAAACATGGAATCTCTTTGCCAACCTCAATTGTCGTACTATTTAATTTATTCCAGAATTAGTGAAAGGAATCTACTGCTTATTGGACTTCCAATATAGAAAATTCAGTATAAATGAGACTGTCCAGAAAGAAAGATGACTTAGGATTTAAAATGATGTACTATATAAAGAATTGAAAAACATCAACCCCCCCCCAATTCAAAGACCCTCTCCAAAAATGGGCAGCTGAGATGAACACACAGTTCTCAGATGAAGATATACAAATGGCAAACAAATAC
Organism: Dolichotis patagonum; assembly: GCA_004027295.1. Classification (NCBI taxonomy): domain Eukaryota; kingdom Metazoa; phylum Chordata; class Mammalia; order Rodentia; family Caviidae; genus Dolichotis; species Dolichotis patagonum. The sequence continues at coordinate 37,039 of PVJX010012219.1, forward strand.
ATGAAGAAATGTTCACCATCACTGGTCATTTGAGAAATGCAAATTAAAACAACATTGAGATTTCATCTCACCGGAAAGAATAGCTGCCATCAAGAAAACAACTGATAAAAAATGTTGGTGAGGCTGTGGGGAAAAGGGAACACTGCTCCACTGTTGGTGGGAGTGTAGACTGGTGCAACCACTATGGAAATCAGTATGGAGAATTCTCAGAAGACTAGGAGTGGAAGCTCCATTCAACCCAACTATTACCCTCTGGGTATTTTCCCAGAGAAACTGAAAAGTTCATATCACAGTGATATATTTGCACCCATGTTCATAGCAGCACAATTTGTAATAGCTAAATCTTGGAAACAACCAAGATGTCCATCAACTGCAGAGTGGCTGAAAAAGATGTGGTATTTTTATACAATGGAATATTACTCTGCTATAAAAAGGATGATCTTGAGGCCTTCATAGGGAAATGGAGACAACTTGAGACTATCCTCATTAGTGAAATAAATAAGAATCATATTTATAAATATCACATTGTTTCTCTAGTGTAAAAAGTAATAAGAACTGTAGGAGTAATAAAACCCAAAATGTGTAATTGCTACTGTAAAAAAGAGAGGAAAAGAAAGTGCTCTAAAGGATATAACTGCATGTGTGTTTAAGTGTGTAAGATAGATGTCCATATTACTGTTTTTGTTGGAATGTTGAGCAGAACTGTTAACGGGCTCATTGTTTGAATGTATACTTCGTATGTTTTAACTTTGTAACTTGAACAGCTATTTCCAATGATTACAGTATGTAACTTATCAAGTGACAATTTCTTAGTATTTTTATTTTTGTTTTTGGTTTTGGTTTTTTTTGTTGGGGTTGTTGTTCTTTTTTTTTTTTTTTTTTTTTTTTTTTTTTTTTTTTTTTTTTTTTTTTTTTTTTTTTTTTTTTTTTTTGGGTTTTTTTTTTTTTTTTTTTTTTTTTTTTTTTTCTTTTTTTTTTCTTTCCCCTTTGGAATTCTGTATTTTTGCTACCCTCTTTCTGTTTTGTTTGGGTTTTTTTCTTTCTTCTTCTCTTTAAATAAAAATTTTTTTTAAAATGATGTACCTGCATTGTTTGGAAAAAACAGACTCGTATACTTTTCTAGAGTTGTTTTGTGATATTTGCTTCTAAGAACTTAAAATAGATTCTTTTCTTTCTGAATTTTTTCCTTCAGTTGAGTTCAGTAACCATTTCAAAATGTGCAGCATGACTGAGCCACCTTCTAGCCAGAAGGAATTTTCCTTTGATGTCCCAGGAAACTATTGGTTCTTTTATCTTCAGCTCCCATGAAAGACTTTTGCTAATTATATGCATAGTAAGGGATTCCTCATTCACAAAATGCATTCTTCATTAGAAAAATTAGAATAAAAATCTGCCATAGCTCAGGAACCATTGGGAAATTGTATCCTTAAGAAGAATGTTCATTGGAGTTAGAAATATCAGTAACTAATTAATAATTTCAAGACTTCTGCTTGCTGTGGAAATTACTAATAAGTACCCCCTAAGAACCTACACCATGAATAGTTATTTTGCTTGTTAGAAAATTTCATTAAACTGCTTGAGAAGCAGTTAAAAATCCAAAATGTATTGGTATGAGCCATCGTGTTCAAGAGATACTAGAAAAGAAAATGGCAACAGTGACCATAAACAATAAAACTTGAAACTGATATTATTGTTAGTGGTATTAGGACAGCAGGTGTATACCCAAGAATAATTTGAATCGAAGTATATACCCAAGAAGACCAAGGTATCATGTACTATTGATGTAGGAGAATGAAACTCCCAACCTACTATGTCTGCGAGTTCATGTTCTCTAAAATCAAAGAATGAATTTTAGGAACAACAGAGGTGAAGAGTAGACTATATTTATTGAGAGAAAGCTTCTGTCTGGAGAGAGACAGAAGGGGGTCCTGAGCAGGTTGCCCAGGACTCTGTATTTTCCAGGGACTTTTATAGAGTAAAACCATGGGTGCAAGGCGAGGGAAGACTGCGAACTCACAAAGCAGATGGGCATAAAATGGGACATAACTATAGTTAGCCAATAAGATCAATAGTTCAGGTAAAATTGATTACATTAGGGACAAATAGGAAAGCAAGTCACGTAGGAAGTGGGCATTCTTACAGAGCAGTGACTCTTTGCTAGGGGGATGGGAATGATTTAGGGTGTCAACCCTCAGGATATGGGTGCATTTGTATGGTCTTTTGTCTTGAGGCCTGGTCCATAGCAGGAGGCGTCAGCTTCCCCAGCAGTTTCCAGGTGTCAGCACTGGCTCTATTGAGGACCCAATTCTATCTCACTGCCTACAATATTTTTGACTAACTCAGTTGCCTGCTACACTATCCTGTTTGCAAGAAATAGGCACAAAGAAATTAGATGGTTATGGTAATTAGAAAGGAGGTCAAGATAGGCTGCAGAATCCAGTGGCCTTGGGTTTGTATTCTGCCTCCATTCGGTGCAGTTTGATCTTGGAAGATCTTTTTAATACCTTAAATTTCTGTTTCCACTTATTAAAATGGGAGCATTAGATTGAACAATAGAAAGCTGCTATTTCATATGTCCTGACCTCATAAGGAACATATAAGGACAAGGATTAACTTTATTAAGGAAGCATTTTATGTAAGTATTAAGAGCAGAGTCTCTGGGTCTATGTATTTTAGATGTAAATACTGGCTTTGTAAATATCCAATTGTGTGACCTCTAAGGAACAAAATCAATAGAAATATACACACGCATACACACATGCACACACACAAAGGGTAGACAATTCAGTGCTCTACTGGTTTTGGTATATACTTTGTCTTGATGACTCATTAACAACCTACTCATAACACTTGATAATATATGTGTAAAAAGTGCATGTACCTACATGGAAATATGGCACATATGGACACATACACCTACATCTCTTATTGGTGTCTCATCAAAAATAACGCTATTCAACACTAAAGTTGGCTTTTGCAGAATTCAACCTTTCTTTTCACACTGATACATGAAATCCTAGTTGGTATTCAAATCAAAATTTTTTTAAAAAATACTCATTGTTTAGTGAATATAAAATTTACTAAACAATGTCCTAACAGTCTAAAGAATTAATGTAACTTTTCAAGGGTATATAAAGTTTCCCTGATTAAAAAAAAAAAAAGTTTGGATTTGGGAAAATCATATGCATCAGAAATCTGAAATATTGAAATATTTTCTAGAACAGTCATATAATAAATAGGAGAAATATCATATAAAACTGTAAGATTTTTCTGTTGAACATGTATCATAATTTCTAACAATCATTTCAGTAGTATTGGCCCTAATTTATCATGGGCTTCAGGTAAAAATCTGAAATCATCATCATTTGGATCAAGTACATGTTATATTTATACACAGGAGGCAATAAATCTCTGATTTTGTATTGATTTATCAGAAATAAAGGGTAAACATAACCTTTGCTTTCATCCAGTAATGATTTGCCTTAATGATAAGTACAAATTACATAAAAATTGTATGATCCAAGACATCAAATGCTTTTAATATTTTAAGTGTTCTGAATCTTTGTTTTAACTGTAACAAATATGCTTTCAAAAAATCTCTTGTAGTCATCAAAACCAGATATCCAGATATTTTTTTAAAAGAGTCTTAGACACTCTAAAATCTCACCAAATTGTCCCTCAGTAACTAAAAATTCTGATTGTCTGTCATGACAAATTCAGAAATCCATTTCATTTTTCAAATACTTCCTAGGGAATTTACAGTTGGAAAAACCTAAAGCCTGATGAAACATTGGTGTGCTGTTATTGGAAAACTGCAGATTGAAAATTTAGTATTTTATTTTAAATTACTTCTTCATATTAATATCTCATAAAGGCTAACAATTTTTGAATGAAAATTGCATATTGAGTGCTTTTCATGCACTATCTGATTTAATCCTCATAACAACATGAAATATGATCAACCCAATTTTAACAGATGAGGGGCTATTGGGACACCCAGGAGTTAAGAATTTATGGAATCATAAGTAATAAGAGACAATCAGACTTCAAAATTTAATACTTGAGGTTGACATCCACTCCTTCCATTAACAAACTCTTCGGGCTTAGTAAAGGAAGGGAAATCTACGTGAGAGAGAAACACCAGGTCAGGATGGAGAGAACCAGGACGTGGTTGGGGAAAGCAAGGATCCGTATCACATTTCCAGGAAAAGGATGTGGTCAACTTTGCCAAGCCCAATACACAGACAGGAGGACAGGGACACAGAACAATCACTTGTATCTTAGTCATTGGGGTAGTTTTGGCAATCTTAGAACAGTTAAAGATTGTTGGTGGACAAAAACAGATGTTTGTATAAGATGAGAAAGCAGAGGTAGAGTTGTAGCCCACTCCTTTAAAATCTTCGAAATTTCAGGAAAGAAGAGAGACGAGGGTAAGAGAGAGGAAGATGACTCCTTCACTACGAACCTGTGGAGACATGTTGTGAGATGTGGATGGCGGGGACCAGATGGTGTCCAGGGGAGGGTTTACCTGGAGCCCGTAGGTCTCCAGCAAAGGAGCTAAAAGGAGCTGAAAGGGGAGGGCTGAGACAGAAGGTGGCACTAAAGGATCAGACGAAACATGGCGAATGTGTTGAAATCTTTGGGGAAACTAGAAAGCTGCATGACTTTAAAAAATTAAAAGCACTGACAAGGAATGAGAAGTTGGTGAAGGCTGGAGACCAATTGTTCAAATTTCCCTGACCTATCAGAAGTTGAATTTCATCCAGTGCGTTTACTCTCCATCTCCCATGCATGGGGGCAAAGTGGGATATGGAACAAGATTCAGTCTTACTGCACAAAAGCAGTGGAGGGATGTAGTAATCACCATTTAAGATGCCTGGCAAGCATCATTTCAGGCTAGAAGTAAGTATGAAGTCCTTGCACCAGTTTTGATATGATCCCTTCTCCCTGTTCCACATTTTCCAATCTCCCACTGAAGACCAGTGCAGTTACAAGTTAACGCAAATGCCCAAGATGTTTCCTAGAGAGTTCAAGTACTTTACAGTGTAAAAGCTTGACCCACAAACATGGCTCCTGGGGTGTAAGGAAATGAACTTTTAAAATAGGATCCTTTCAGCAAAACTACAGAAACCAAGATGTGAGTTCACCCTGTATGCACTGCCATGAAGAAAATGACTGGAAATCCCTCTGGATCAGAAACATTTGTGGTGTGGCCCTCAGAAGCAATTACAAGCAATTATCCCCAATTACAAGCAAGCATGAGGCCAGTTTTTACAATAACAATACAAAGTCATCCTTCATTGGTTCATAAGTCAGTGACAGAAAGTTCACACTTTCTTGCCTAAAACAAAAAGGATCTGGCATTGCGAGAGAGCATGCAGGGCATTTAAATAATCTCTTTAATTTCTAGAAAGGGAAACACCAGTCCTAAAAGTGAGGGATTTTATAGCAGGAGGTAAAGTGAGAATATCCTATATCTAGCTACCTCTCAAGTGACCATGAGATTTTTGTTTTGTTTTGTTTTCTTCTCATTGAATTCGTTGCATGGATCTTATTCTTACAAACATAAAAGTAAGCATTTTTAATCATTTGAGAAGCCACCCAAAGGCATCGTCCAGGAAGTCTTTGCAGGTGGTAATGCTGAGCTAAGTAAGACACTGCAATTTGTCAATTTAATATCTTTGTAAAAAAAGGACTTCTAAGGAGGCAGTATATCATAGACTAAAACCTTTATTTTAGAACTTACCTGATTGAATACATGATTAATCTCTTTATTTCTCCATTTTTCTTTTCACAAAATAGGTAGAATAATATTATTTTACAAGTTTTTCACAAAATGATTTTACAAAGTACTTAAAGCAGCATGGAAAATAAAGCTATTAAAAGAACAGATATGCTGCTATCAATACAAGAAAATTGCTTAATATTCTGTAAGAAGAGAGAGAATACTCTGTCACTACTCCCCAGATTGAAAGCTTCAAGGCTGAGAATCACAGATGAATCATTAGGGAAAATTTGTCCACGCACATTTTCCATACAGTGAAATGCAAGGGCATTAAATCTTCGGCATCTCCCAGTGCTAAGGTGTATGTTTTAACCATCAGTGTTGATGTGAGCTCTCAAAAGTTCCCCACTTTTCCTGAGCCTCACAGATCTAGAGAGTGAGGTGTCCCCCCCAGCCAGCCCCAACCCCACAGTTTGGTCATTTACACTCTTGATTTTTGTTTGTTTTTCTCAATACATTGTAAACATTTCAAGGACAAAAAATTCCACTTTTGATAGGAGTCCCAGTCATGAAATAGATACAAATATTGGTTGAGTGATGAGAAAATAAGACCAAGTCTCTGTCTCACCTTGTTGCCAATGTCAACTCTAAGAACCACTTAGCTTAAATTCTTTATGAGCTGATGGGTACTTTCACTGATTGAACTGGGTGTCTTCACTTACACCACAGAGACTGAGGTCAATGATTGCACTCTCAGATTCTCTTCCAACCAGCATGCCCTGGACTCTAGTTACTGCCTTGACATTTCCTGTCAAAAGAGAAGAAGCTTCAAATATGAAGAGAATTATAAAAGGACTAGGCGGCTGAGGGTAGATGCCCACAAAACTTAGGTTATTTAGCCTGGCACAAAGGCACTAGTGTTGAAGAAATTCACATTCCACAATGTCCTCCAAGGTAAACAAGTTACTTAGCGTACATACGATATGACTCAGGATAAATGATCCAAAAACAATGAATGTTGTTACCCGTAGAGAAAAGACTGCCAGAGGTAATCAGCGTGTCGAGGATGTACTGTGGAACTGTGAAAGGAGACACTGTGCTTACCTGTAAAGTTAGCCAAGTAGTTAAGGATGTGGAGTTGCACGCTTCTTCTGAAAAGGAAACTTCAGCAGACATATCGTCCTGTTAGGGGAGGCATGGAAAGGAGGGGAGAATTGGGAGCTGGCGGCTGGGATCAGTGTTAGTTCACAGTCAAGCCAGGGCTGCACACATTGCCTTGCTGCCTAAAAAGTGTTCATCCTTGGGATTTAGGCCTTTGCAGGATCATAATGTGCACCAAGCTCCACCCATCTTCTCAGATGGTGGTGGAGAGGTGCAGACTGGATGCCATGTGATGCACCTGGGAACCCCAAGTAAGCGGAACCTTTTATCAGGTATTTCTTGGAGTGACGGTGGTTTTCAGTGAGGCCACAACACACACTGCAGGCTGCAAAAGCAGAGGGCATGCGAATACTGCCCATTGCAACTCTTCAGGTAGCCTCCTCCTAATCCTGCTATTATCGCAACTTTATACTTGCATTCAACTTTCAAAGCCTTTGGTAAATAGTTGTCCATATCTTCACATACAGTGAATTCATACAAAACAAAATAGTATAGAACCGATCTGAACAGTATGAGGAAGGCATTTTAGATCTTCAAGACCAGACAATAAGGAAGTCAACAATGGCTGTCATAGTGTCTCTCATTCTCTTCAAAATAGCTGTCCATACCTTCATGTATGTTGAACTTAAACAAAACAAAATAGACTAACATCACTCTGAACAAAGAATAATAGTATTGCTAGATTTCACATCATGACGCTATGGAATCAGCACTGTGTACTGTAGTGTCTCTTTTTCTTCAAAGTAGCTGTTCATGTCATCGTGCATTGTATTATCGATTCTCATAAACTTTTTAGAAGTTCTACACATGCATGAGTCTCTGCCTGTATACCTAGCCTTTCTGTATTAAAGGGAAAAACAAAACAAAACAAAACAAAACAAATTCCTAGAAAAAGTCATATAAACAGCAATAGCAAAGAGCCCTATGATAGACAGTGAAGATCTCTGGTTGTCTTGTTTCGAAATCTGTGTCTCTTAAATTGTTATCTTCTGATCTATTTTGTTCTGTTTTGTTATGTTTAATTTTACCCTCTTTAAAATTAAATTTTTTTAAAAGAATGAAAAATGTAAAAATAAAAAAATTAAGCCTTTGGTAATACAGATTGCTGATATTTCTCAGGAAATGTTTTTGAACTCCATGTATAATTTCCAAATTCTAAAACACAGTGACAGCAAACACACACACACACACATACACACACACACACACACACACACACACACACTGTGCTGCTTTACAAGTGTCCAGGAAACCCTTGCATCCCACTCTGCCACTGGGGCCCTGGGATGGCACACTTTAGAGGGTTAATGGCTTAGACATGACAGCTAGGATGAAGCACCGATAAATGAGCCCTCCAGCGCAACAAACACAGAAAAGAATTAGCGGTATAAGGAGTAAGATTCAAGCAGCATTCACAGTGAATGGATAGGAGATTCTAACAAAGGCAGTTAAGAAGGCGGGGAGAGGTGTAATTTCCTCCGAAAATCACACAATTCCCATCTAAAGCATTATGTTTAAAGCCTCAGACTCACTGTTCAGGGTGTGAACAGTAAAATTAATCAATAAAGCAGAGTTATTCTGCCAAAGAGACCCATTCGAAGGTGAAACAGAGGTCAACACCCCACTCTAACATGGAAATTGGAATCCACCAGATGTTCCAGCGCTATGGTAGAGCTCAAAAAGGGCAGAATTGACGGATTATTAACTATGCCAGCTGGCACTTATAATTTATGTTTTCTTTGTTATGTGAAATGTACAATCATAAAAGAGACATTAAAAACCTGAGTCAGTAGAAGGAGGGGCATAGGATATAAATCAATTTTACTGTAGTGAGTAAGACTAACAGCAGAGGGCCCCCTTCAACGCCTGGCAATGCTCAAGGCAAATTCCAAATGGAGGAGTTTCTCACTTTTTGGTAACTTCTGACTACAATTGAGGATTTCTATGCAAAAGAATTAGAGCAACTGTCTACTTTTGTAAACAAATTATAAATGAAATATTTAGATCTTCTTTTCTTAAGCCTTCTTTCTTTTTTTAAATTTATTTTTCTACTGTGATTTTTGCTACTGAAAGTCTTTATCTGGCATTATTAACGCAATTTCAGGATGGTCTAGGGACAACGTACCTCAAGACAGTAAGTTCTATAACTTCTCTAAGGTATTTCAGACTACCTGCCTGATGACACAGACAGCACTTTCATACAAGTGTAAGTTTTGACAGATGATCCTCGTATCCAAATGCACAAATTACAAAGGTCAGTTTTACTGGTAGGTGCACAATTTATAGGTGTTGGTGCACACCTGTAATCCTAGCACTTGGGACGCTGAGGCAGGAAGATCATCATGAGTTTGAGGCCAGTCAGCCTAGCCTAGGTTACATAGCGAGTTCAAGCCCAGCCTGAACTGCATAGTGAGACTCTGTCTCAAAAAAAAAAAAAAAAAAAAAAAAAAAAAAAAAAAAAAAAAAAAAAAAAAAAAAAAAAAAAAAAAAAAAAAAAAAAAAAAAAAAAAAAAAAAAAAAAAAAAAAAAAAAAAAAAAAAAAAAAAAAGAAAAAAAAGAAAAAAAACAGTAAAGGGGAAAGAAACTGCTCAAAGGGAAATTATATTGTTAGATCAATCTTACACGCCTGTGTCTTGTAACCTGAACAACTATTTTTTTTAATTTTATTTTAAAAGGGGTAAAATTAAACACAACAAAACAGAACAGGACATAAGAAAGCCTGAATTTCAAAGCTAAACAACCAGAGATCTTCACTATCTGTCATATTGTCTCTTATTTTCTTCCAAAAGATTGTCCTTATCTTTGCATATGGGGAGCTCATACTAAATAACATAAACAACCTTTTCACAAGATGTGTAGTTCACTGGCTCCCACTTGCTAAGCAGGGGGAAGGGAAAGGGGGGACACGGGACGGGGGACAGGACGACATGAGATGTCTGATTCTCAGCCCACAGGATCACAGCCGCCCCCCAGAGAGGGGAGGAGTTCCTTGCTCTCCCGGCACCCTGAGTCAACTGCATGGTGCCAGTCCTGAGGCGCCAGGGTCTCTCCCCTGCAGGCCTCCCAAAGTCCGCCATACTCACCTGCTATTTCTTTCTGATGAATTGACCATTCCATTTCCAAAGTTCTGAAATGGCCAACAGACCACAGAAAGAATTCTCTTTAGGCTCCTGTTTGAAACCAGCAGCTACAGCAAACTGCTGGCCTTGCTTCAGGGCCATAACCTGAACAACTATTGTGAAGACAGTAACATGCAATATAACAACCATTGTTAAATTCCTATCACCTTGTTTTGAAATCCCTTATCACTATTGTCTGTTGTTGTTGTTGTCATTTTGCTTTTGTTATTGTTTTTTTATTGTTTGCTTCTTGATTTTTCTGTTTTCTTCTCTTTAAAATAAAAACAAGTTAAAGCACAATGTAAAGACATAAAAGGACTGTACGCAGAAATACTCAAATATCTTTCACAACTCAAGGCTTCTTAGAAAGCTGGCATCTGGTTAAACACCAAGATGTTTTAAAACCAAATCAAAATCGTATTTATATTCTTTGAAGATAGCTTTAAAGTATCTTGAATAATTCACAGAATATACTATGTAGTAGACTGTATGCAGAAAATTGTTTTTTCAGTCAGCTACTTTTAACTTGTTGTTAAGAATGTGAGTAAAAGTAAGCTTTCCATCAAAATGTCATTTGAGTTGCACATGGTTCTAGTATGGTGACTTTTCAAAGGTCAGTTTTACTGGTAGGTGCACAAGACACTTATTTCCATACTGATTTATTTTTTTTTAGATGCGCACTTATGATGACTTCTTTGAATTCATCAAGATCTATGATTAACTACACCAGGAGTCATCAAACAGAATAGAGGGTGCAAATTTAGCCCGCTGCCTATTTTTTTTATGATCCCAAGAAAAGAATGATTTTTACATTTTTAAATAGCTGAAAAAAGTCACAAGAAATATACTTTGTGACTTGCAAAAATGATATGAAATTCAGAGTTGTAGTCCATATTTTTCAATTTCATTTTTTAAAAGGTATGGAAATCTGCTTTCTCTTTTATTACTAAACATTTACCTGATATTCTCAACTTTGCTTCTTGACCACAAAGCCCTATAGAGTTTATTTATTAATCAGCTGTACACCAAAAAAAAGCTTGCCAAAATCAGAGCTATACCAAACTGAATATCGTGTTTTAAGGCTCCTTGGGTTATTTATAAAGAATGAAACGCTTTGCTCCTTTAGCATTGGCAGCAGTTTGCAACACTGTCTCCCAAAATAATATATACTTTGCCATTAGCTGGGTAGTTTTAAAAACTATTGAAGTCTGTTTCCAGTCCTCAAAGTTTATAACTGAGTTGGTCTGAGGTATAACCTGAACCTGGAAGTAAGCAGCCCCAGGTGACTCCACAGTGGAGTTTGGGAATTTCTAAATTAGTGCTTTGGCACATTCAGTCTCACCAGCTTTATCTGGGCCCATGCAGCCCTTTGTTCTACTGCAGATCACCCAGTAAGTGGGTCCCCACAGCTGCTCCCAATTCTCCTGGCTCACATTGTTTTCCATTCCCAATGCCTCGGACTCCATTACTTGAGCAACTGACATCCTCACCAACTCGCCTGAAAAGATCAAGGATAAACCACCATGAAACCTGCCTGTTCTGTTTCCTGAGTGGCATTCCTTCCTTGGTTCCATTTGTTTCTCTCCCTATCACTACAGTGGTAGAAAAAATGTCTTCAATCAGGCAGACCTGGATGTGAGTCTTCGTGACTCAGTGCACAAGATGTAGAGCTGGGAGTAAATTATTTAATCAATTTGAACATCAATTCCCCTGCTCATGAATTAGGATTAATTAGGAATCTTTGTGAAGATTAAATGAGATCTCGTTGCTACTTAAAGTGTGGTTTTCAGATCTGTACCATGAGCACCATGGGGGTAATTGGTAGATCTTCAGAATCTCAGCTACCACCCCCACCTCTGGATCAGAACCTTCATTGTAATTACATCCCATGATGATTTGTGTGCATATTGACATTTGAGAATCATGGTGCTAGGAAGCTTTTTGTATCATTTCATATGAGACCATCTTTTCGCAGCCTTTCCACACTACTAGGTACATGATGTATATATTCCCTTGAGGGTGACTCTTATGTACCAAAGGAGATCTGTTTAAGCTTTTAAAAGTATCTGTTGGCTATGTATAGGATAGTTTGAAGCAGAAGAGACTGGAGCAGGAGAAGGATAGTTAAAAGCATGGGGTCACATTCATGCAACTTAGAAGAAGATAGTTCCTCTGAGCAGACATGAGCTGCAGGCACACACCTCAAGAGCTAAGGCACCTTAGGAAATTCACAAAAAGGTGCTCCTCTGGACTGATGCTGGCTGTTCGCAGAGTATGGGATTTATCAAACACAGCAAGCCTCAACAGTTGTCCTGGAATGTTCTGTGGCAATCATAAGACAAGAGAATGAGAGAAGGTCCTGAACTAGGGTGTAGTCAGCAGGAGCAAAAAGCTACGATGAATTCCAGAAAGTACCAAGATGGCGGAGGGTAATGGGAAGGGGTAGGGTGGAAAAGAGTAGACCTGGGATTCTTAAGGAGGATTTCTGGAAGGAGCTAAGGTTTGAAGTAAATCCCACTGTTCATAAAATTGAAGGAAGGAGGTTAAGTAGAGGCAAGTATAGGTTGAGCATCCCTAGTCTGAACAGAAAAATCTAAAATCCTCCAAAACCTGAAACATTTGAGCATTGATATGTGCCACAAGTGGAAAATTCCACACCTGACCCCATGTGACAGTAAGCAGTCAAGATGCAAGAGGACTAAAAATATTGCATAACATTACCTTCAGTCTATGTGTGTAAGATGTACAAAAACATCTGTGAACATTGTATTTAGACTTAGATCCCAGCCCCAAGATACTTGATTATGAATATGCAAATATTCCAATATTTTTTAAATCTAAGATTCAAAGCATTTCTGGTCCCAAGCATTTTAGACAAGGAATACTCAGCTTGTCTTTGAAATGTTGTAAATGGTTTTAAGAGAGATGATATTCAGAGATCGGCACCCAACATCTCTATAAGGCTTGAAGAGTAATGACCACAAGCTAGGAAGAAGAATTAAAGAGAATCAACCTGTTACGCAGTGAATATGAAACCATCTTATCTTCTTCAAATAACTTTCTCCAGCTGTACCATGCCAAACCCTCTCTAGAAACAGCTTCTTTCTATTCTGGTTTTCTTCAGTCTATTTATTTTATTAAGATATAATGTTATATAACATTCAAAACTTTTTCTTTCCATTCCCCAGCCAGGGTATGGTCTTTATCTGATGCCTTCTCCCTTCCTCCATCTTCCTGATCAATCACTTCTAGCATTGGCCAGGACAAGCTGAACAGCAGACCTGCCCTTAACTGTGCTTCCTGCTTGGCACCATTGTGCTTCAGGCTTTCCAGAAGGTTCCCCTTCAGTAACAAGTCTAGGCCCTGAGGAGTATGGGTACATGGCTGGCACTACTGGGTCACAGTCTTTTTTTTTTTTTATAATTTTATTTAAAGAGAAAAAAACAAAACAAAACATGGCTTCATGGATTTGTTCTTTTTTTATTTAAAGAGGAAAAAAAATAAAACAGAATAAAGGGTAGCAACAATACAGTATTCCAAGGAAAAAAGGAAAAGAACAACAACAAAGAAACCTAAAAAAAATTATTGCTTGACAAATTACATACTGACTTCTTGGAAATAGTTGCTCAATTTACAAAGGTAAAACATGTAAAGTAGACATTCAAACAGTGAGACTGTCAACAGTTCTGCTCCACAATCTGACAAAAACAGCGATACGGTCATCCATCTTACCCATGCAAATATACATGCAATTATATCAAAAGGGTAAAATTAAACACAACAAAACAGAACAAAGCAGATCACAAGAAAGCAATGTAAGAGACATAAATTTCAAAACTAGACAATCGGAGATATTCACTCTCTATCATATTGACTCTTGTTTTGGTCCAAATAGTTGTCCATATTGTCACATACAGGGAATTCACATGAAACAACCTTGTATGGAATTGATCTGAGCAGGATGAGGAGGGCATTTCAAGT
>PVJX010012220.1:0-51016 GCA_004027295.1 Dolichotis patagonum
CCATTGATCATTTTCTGTTATTCGGTTCAGAAAGCCCTGGAATTCTTTCACTATATGCATGGCTTTATACTATTGTGTTATGTTTGATATTATTGTAATTGAAACTATGCTCAACTATAGCAGAGTAAGAGATATGGTGTTAGATACTGTTGATGTCCAGTTGACTTAATGTAAAGTACTGTGTTGCCTATGTTGTCCAGTTCTGATCTGCTCTGTACTGCCCCCTTTTGTTTTATTCTCTTTTAAATAAAAAATTACATACAAAAAAAAGATTTTTTCAATTCTTAGAGGTAGCTGAACTGCAGTTTGCATAAAAGTTTGTGCATGGATTAGGAGAGAAACATTATGTTTTAGATTTTAAAATTCCCCCTAAATACTTGTGTCTGGAAGAGGAGCCTGTAGGAAGCGGAAATCGCTGGATGAGTGACTCAGAGGTGTGTATATTCACCCTTGGCCTCTATTTTCTCCCTCTGCTTCCTGCCACTTTGGGATGAGCAGCTTTTGTCCTCTGTACCCTTCTGCCAAGCTGTTCCACCTAGATATCTATCAATATAAATCTCTATATATCAATAAATACATAGATTATATTCATGATATAATTATGGATATAGATATTTCTCTATCAGAACTCTTGTGACTGGGTCAATATGAGAACATATGAAGCATACTCCGCCAATGCTTATCTGTGTTTAAAAGTTTCGTTTGCCTTTTCCAGGAACAGAGAAACCTTGCACTGAATCCTCTGAAAACTGCAAACCAAAATAAGCTACTCCTATTTCTACTAATGGTTATTTCTTATGTTGACTCAATCACAAGAATTCTGATAAAGGAATGTATCTGTATCTATATTGATGGATACAGATTTAGACTGATACAGTATTGATCAATTTTCACTTTTTGCAAATGGATATCCAACTGTTTCAGAAGTAGCCTTTACAAAGAGTTTTTCTTCTTTCCTGTATTCTTTATTTCTATCTTTGCCATAATTAGTTCATATATAATTTTTCTGGACATCATTCAGCTCCATTGTTGAATTTTCTGGAGTTATCGCACAGTCTTGATTGTGGTTATTCCATAACACTTGAAACCAAGTAGGGGAATTCCTCTAACACTATTCTGCTTAAAAGTTTCCTTTGGATTTTCTAGATGTTTTGAACTTGTATATAAATGTTTGCTGGTTTTTGTGTAAAACAACTTCTATGGTATGGAATCTATCAAGATATTTGGGAAGAGATCACTTTGTAACAATATTTAACCATCTGCATAATAAGTGATTTTATATTGCCATTTAAGCAGATTTTAATTTTCTCAGGTTTTCAATGTATTATATTTTTGACATACAGATTCTCTACATCTTTTGTCAGATGTATGCATTGCAATCTATACTATCTAATTCTAAGTTGAACGGCTTTATTTCAATTTCCAGATGCTCTTCACCAGTTTAAAATAAAAGCATAGTAATCTTGTATTTTCTTCCATTGCTAAATTCAACCATTAATTGTACAAGCATTCTAACTGATGGAACAGTGCACATACATTTCTTTTGTTTCCTGTGAATTTGAAGCATCATTTCTCTCTTCCAATCTGAAGGCTTTATAAAAATCTTGTTATATCAGCATAAAATTAAGGACAATGTGGAATAATAATTCCTTAAGTCCAACACGTCTCTATGTAACATCAGCAACATCAGGTTGTATATTAGTAAGGTCACTGACCAAACTGCTATGGAGGTTCCTCAATGTGTTTCCCTTCAGGCAAAGATCACGCATAACTTCTGGCACATAAATATGTGCCTCATCTCTCTTACACTGTTTCAGTCTCAACTAGTGTAACACACCTTCAGGGACAACTGGGACACTTAGACTGTAACCAAGACTAAGATACCCATTAGAACAAGTTTATTCATTGAAGTGCGCAGACTGAAAACATTGATTTCAAGCACAAGTAGACAAATCTAGTGGAAACTAAAGACACACAGGCAAGAAAAGGTCAGTTAAAAATCCCTCAGTAGCAGACACTCAGTGAATTGCCTTCAATGTGCCCAAACGCATAGAAGAATAAATAGGACAGATGTGGGATGAGCCTCATCACCACGTATACTTAGACATGCCAGGTTAAATTGGAATGAGTTCACATCAGCCACACACAAATAGGTAACATTAGAAAGGAGGAGAAAAATCGAATGTCCCACTGAGTGGAGCATCTTTCTTCTTGGACCTGCCCAGATGACGTGGTGTGGTGTCAAAGCTTCTATTGCCAAGGACTGGACTAGACAGGTTGGCAGTATCATTTGGTGTTTGTATGACCAAATGAATCCTAAGTTTGGACACTAATTTTTCTGTGAGGCATGGGTAAATGGATATCAGAAGTCCACTCTTGGACCACAAGAAGACCCAGACACTTCATAGGTGCAATGCCATGGAAAGTCAACCACAAGAAACTGGAGTGCAAATTAAACTACCTAGCACAAGGGCACAAGACAAGAGGGAGGTCCCATAATCAAACCCAGTGCAAACACAAAGGTAATTAGACACACACAAGCGCTCTGCTCTTCTTCCACCAGAATCCTTCCCCTATGACACCTCGCCTGTCCTCAGATGCACCCTTCTCCGAAACGCCCTGTTCCCTTCCCTCCTCCATATTCTTCCCCATTACAGTGCTCTTCTGTGATCCTGGTGTCCTTTCACATCCCCAACTGAATAAGAAACTTCCAACGACCCCTGAAAGACTGCTTTAGGGTAAAACCTCCCCCAGAGAAAACCCCTTTCCCAGTAAAGACATGAAAGGAGGAGGATCAGCACAGCCCTGCCGTTTTCACCACCCAAATGAGAAACATTATCAACATGAGCTGGAGCAGCTGGAGCAGGGTGAGCGGAGCATGGGGACCTCTATGACCTGAAGTAAAGACATGGGCACCCTATGACTTGAGTGAGGCCAGAGAACTTAGAACTCTCCATGATGTCTCCAAAATCCGTGTCCCTGAGAAAAGGTCCACAGCATGGACAGTTAATTTTATCCCAACTGCTGCACAAGTGGAATGAAAATACAAGCAATGCCTTATGAGGAGATGAGTGTATCTATCTTCTCTGATGGCAGGAATTGGAGAGACTCAAAGAAGAGGTGAGTGAGTTAGAAGGGATGGTGGTACGTCCTATAGGCTGAGGTTCAGAGTCATTGGTCCTTGGCAGGCAGATTGGGCAAAAAAGGGGTGACTCATGCCTGAGCACAGAAGAGAAATTTTTCCCTGAACATTTGTCCTATAGACAAAGACAGGTTGCCGTTACTCCTTGTCAGTGCACTGATTCCCACCTGGCTGGGGAGAGGCAGTGCATGTGGGAGGCAGGGTCTCTCCCAGGACAAGCACTGCCTGTCCGTCCCTCCACACCTACTGCACAGTGGACTTATTCTTGGACTTCATTCTGCCCCTTGATATATTTCTAATGCTATCTCACTGTCCTGAGGGCTGTTAGTTCATGACATAAAATGGGGCAACTCTTACAACTTGTATTATATTTGACAGTTGTCTTTGGCTGTTCTAATTCCTTAGCATTTATATATGAATGTTATAATCAGCTGTCTGATTTCAGCTTAAAATCCTGGAATTTTGATTTGGATGGTATTGAATCTATCAAAGCATTTGATAAGAACTGACATAACTAAATCATCTGAGTAGTGAACAAGGTTTATATCTCTATTTGTTTTGATTCTCATTAATTCATCTTTTCAACATATTGTGTTCTCAATGCATAGATCTTCTGCACCTTTATCGGATTTCTGCCTCTAACTCACACTGCCGTATCTGGGGACAAGCACTACTGCTCTACTGTGTGAGCAGCTCACTGGAATCATAAACTCAGAACCAATAATGAACTGAAGATACAAAGTTTGGAAATGAAGAGACTTTATTGGAAAGAGGTGAAAAGGAGAAGAAAGATAGCCATGCTGACAAGGACCGGGTAGGGGCCCCTGGAAAATGGAAGAACTGTGGGACATCTCTGGCTTTCCTGTAGGGCGTCAGAGGCCCTTACTTCTATCTGGAACTTCCCATAATTCCATTGGCTTCCCAGTATCCCTTTTTATGTCATTCTTTTCCTGTGGTGTATATGTAATCTGTTTTTGTTTATGTGTCTATTTGTCCTTGACAGAGCTTTATCTCTGGGGTGGGCAGCTGGTTGTCAATGGAGTGCCTAATAATGGTTAACTTAGAGTTAGTAAGGGATGTGTGGATATTCATTTTAGTAATATAGTGACCCTAGAGTGGATATATATATATATATATATATATATATATATATGCCATAAATGTGAGTCCACACTGAATAAGAGCTTTCCCCAAAGTTAGTCTGGCAGCCCTCCCTATTCTAACTCTCCCCGCTCTGCTTTCCTGCATTCCATTGGAGGTGGGGTGGTATTGCTATCTTGGTTTAGTGTACTTGGCTCTCTCTGTACCCTGCCTGTTAGCTCTTTCTCCCTCTGGTAATGTTTAATTCCCCCTGTGCTAATGCTTTCTCCATATCAGTTTCTTTTTCTCTACCCAGTCCTTGAAACTGCTCCCAGGGGAATTTCTCCAGTAGAGTTTTAACTCCTTCTATTCCGGGTTACCTTGAAAAACCAATGAAACATTTGCTCTACTCTCTCCATGGCAAAGGACTTTTCTCTACAACACTTTCTAATTGAATTTTAAATTGTACTTCTTTATTTTAATTTCCATTTGCTCACTGCTACTGTAATAATATGTACAGTGATATTCTACTGCGTAACACTGCTAAACTCAGTAATCATTCTAGAACTATTTCCTTAATTTAAAAATGTTTATTTTCTGATTCTCTGTGTATGTGAAAGCTTATGTATCTTTTCTTTTTCTGGAGTCTCTCATCAAATTCTTGTTATACTGAACTGAAACTGAAAGTCAATGTTGAATAATTCCTCAAACTTTAAACTCCTCTATGAATCACCAATCTTAGGGTATATATTATTTGAGCCACTGTGGAAACCAGTATCCTCAAACAGTTTCCTAAAGACAAAAATCCCTCATAATTTCTGGCACATGACTATGTGCTCCATCTCTTCTAAGATGTAAAACCCAAGCCTGAACACTACGTCTGTTGGGACAAGCAGGTCCTGCAGATTGTGCACAAGATGAGGATACTCATTTCAAATGTTTATTCACTGAAGTCTTGATAGGCTGAAGCTTAACCTAATGGTTTCATGAAGAGTACACAGAACTAGTGGAAACTAAAGTAACACTGGGAAGAAGAGGTGAAATAGAAACATTCTCTGGTAGCAACCAATAGGTGAATTCACACCATGAGACATAGAAGTGTTTGAAGGTGAAAAGTGGGATGATCCACATTTCCACATAGACCTAGATGTGGCCGGGTTAGCACGGACAGATTCTAGGCAAGCCACACACAGCAGAGGTGATGATGCTTAATGGAGAACACAGAATGTACCACTGTATCCTTTGTCTGAGGGAAAGTGTGGAAGTCACTGTCTCCTTATAATGTTATCTACCAAAATAGGATTTGGGAAGAAGATTGGCATTGGTAGCTTGGTTTGGAAGGCTGTGGAGTAATGCTAAGAAAAGTCCCTGTCATCAAGCAGATCATTGTTGCATCTTTAGACTCGCTTTCTCCGTGGAACTAGAGTTGCTGCGCCGTGATGTATTAGCCTGTTTTCCCTGAGGCATGATGTGATCACTCACTGTCCTGATAGGAATGTATAAAGCATTCAGGAGGCCTCTGTTAGAGCACAGGGAGTACAAGACATTTCAGAAATGATAACAAAATCACCAGTAGCTGGAATGGACATAGAAACCCTCCCAGGAAAAGCACAAAATCGAATTGCCTCCACATCTACCTCACAGTGGCATTTGTTGCTTCCAGTTCTATGTTGTAAGCAACGCAAGGTCTTCAGAATAACTGAAGATTTCCTACCAAAGATCCACAATAGGACTGTGAATCACTGAAATGATGGCATTGAAACTCATAGAACCAACACTACTTTGGCCACTTCCTCAGAATAGAGTGGTTGGCTAAGGACCAGGTAGTGGCAGTGATTCATTTTTAGTATGCACTGTAAAGAGGAGGATTATTTGTAAACAGGTGCTGTGATTCAAGTTTCTATTTTAGACAACTGTGTATTTAAATACAAGTATAAGAAATCATACATTTAGGTCTTTGGCAATCTTTAGTCCCACCCCCAGTAGTAAAATACCGAAATAGCACTATTGCCCAATTTCTCAAATCGATATTGACTTGGATGCTGCCAAGATATCTACTAATTCCATTGACATAGGGATCCCGTCTGCTTCCCTTTTAGGGACACATCACTTCCTTCACACCTACACTTTCCTCATCCTTGGAAACCACTACCCCTCAGGGCCTCATTTCACTTGAGAGTCATCCTTATCTCTCAGGTAAGCCTTGCAGATGCTGGGGATATGTCCGTTGGTTAGTGCCCTTCCTGGGGCTGCTCTTCTCATCGCTGGCCCCAGTAAAGTCACCTCTCAGTTTTACTCACCATCTAAAAGTGCTGCTCAGAGCAGTCTTCCATCCTCTCAGGCTTTCTTCTGAGGGTCTGGCCCAGGCTACCATGATCTCCATTAAAGTCAACTCCTGCAGAAGGAACTACAGTTACCCTAGGCCACAACCTGCTATAGCTCAGCCCCCACCCATGGCCGTTCTCCACTATACTCACCTCCTCAGTGTTCTGTTTCTTGCCCTTTAGGTTCTTGAGGAAATATGTCTATCTCTCAACATTGGTGGTGCTGCTACACTGCACCGTCCTATAGCATGGGTTTAATCCTGCTCAGTCTAATTTACTCATCTCTCTACCACAGAAACAGAGCCTTCCAAAGAGCACAGCTGTAATGAGAATTCAGGGCTCAATTGACCTATGAGCAGGTGGAGTTCAATACTGACAAAAAGTTTCCTGATACAGTATAATGAAAGAAACAGAAAATTCAGGTATGCATATATGTTTAATAATATAGAACATCAGATTTTATCCATATGCCTATTTCTGGAAATAAAGCTTACATAAATCTCATACAGATTTCCAAGGAAGTTCTAATCCCAATTTTGTGATAACCTTTTTCATCTTACAAACAAATAAATGATTTCCAGGTTGATTTTACAAAATTTCAACGATGCCTGCACTCAGAATCAAAGATCAAAATTTATGTGTGATCAATATCATACAAAATCACATTCACATCTGGAATAAAAATCAACCATTAATATCAGAAAATTAAAAACATATGTAAGGTCAATATTCTTCAAACAAGATGCACAAACTCCTTCAATATTGAAAAAAAGGAACAAGATAAATCATAAAGAGAACACATGTCAATTTTTAAGAATCCCAAATAAAACAACCATCATGGCAAGGACTGTATTATCCCCATCATACCTTGTCCACAAACTACTTAGAAAATTGCCTGCTCTCTATAAACATAGACTGAAAAATGGCCCTTTTTTCACATGAGGTGGAAGTTAAGCTCGTTATGTGGCTGCAGAATAGTACCTGTCCCTATCCTGCACCTAACCACCTCTGTGGGCCATCACTCTAGCATGGCATCCTGTAGGTCATCTCTCATAGCCTTTTCATACAGACAAGTGTATGACCTGGGATCTCTCCTATTAACTTTTGCCAGATGCTCCAGGACTTTCATCTTGCAAGTCTCAGCATGGGCTCTGGGACCCCATAGGAACTCATAGCGAGCAGGATCACTGTTGGGCACCTGCCGACACTCCAGGTACTGTTCCTGTACCAGATCCTTGGTAATGAATTTCCAAGGCTCCTCAATATCAATATACTTACTCTGAGGCAACCTTTCCCTTATCCTCAGTACTTTCCTTATGTCCTCCACACTGGCATGGTTATCCTTCATGAAGATGGTAGTAAGGATGACTATTAGGAGGTTGATTTTGGGAATGACCTGATCATTAACCAGTATCCCATTATAAGTGAGGCCCAAGATGGAGACAAGCTCATATGTGTGGCCAGGGGGATTCACTTCCCTCATCTCAATGCCAAAGCTCAGACACATGCACTCACAGACTAGACTGACAATCAGAGGGAAGTACACATGGTAATCCTCATCAACAATCTGTAGTATTTCTGCTTTGGTGATTGGCTCTTTCTTTTGATACTTAAGGAGGAGGACTGGCAACAATTTAACTATTTTGTCATCTAGGAACACAAGTCGCAAGATCTGACGGACAAGAACATCCTCGGAGTTGCACAGATCTTCCTCTTCTTGCTTGCTGGAGACCTCGCTGAATTGACTCCTTTGACTTGAGACCATGGAAGTGTGGGGAGAGGACATCTTGAGTATTCTAGGGACAGGATCCCACTGTGAGGCACTTCTCTAGATGTGGTCCGGATTTGAGGATGGCAGGAGGAGGTAGAGGAAGCAGTGGTTTCTATTTTCTCTCCCTCAGGCTTGAGAAGCTGCACCTCCACCCCTTAGCGTGATGTGCTGGCTCCTCTAACTATGAAGATGTTTTGACTTTCTGTGGGACAGCAAGTTTGGTTATAAAAACTTGCGTGCCTGGAAGAGAGAGAGAAAGAGAGAAAGAGATTGTGACTATACTCAGCTGAGGATGGTACTCAGGACAGACCCAGGACAGGTCTTCTCTTTGAGTAGTGCTCTAGGATCTCGCAGAATCCTGTCCTCCTGGAGGCATGGTCCCCAGGACCCTGGGTCGGGAACTGAGACCGCTCATCAGGTTGCAGCTGAATCATATAGAGTGGGCTCTAGGGAAGACAGTAGGGCTTATGTGCCTGAGCTTATGGAGTCTCCTCTGTCCTGGGAGCCCTAGTTACACATTCAGGGCATGCGCCTCATCATGACTCCTGGTAGCACCCGGCCTCTTCTGCTGCTGTGTGAGCTATGGACACTGCCTCAGACCAAGAACTTCACCTTGGTTCCTGGAGCGCCTGTAGGAGGCATGGCGGCCCTCAGGTTGCACACCCCAAGCATGATCTTGCTGCTTCCACAGGAGAGGTGAGCTGGAGTCTGTGAGATTCCTACTGCTCTGGATGTATGGTCCCTTCTCTGCTCACTTAGGGCCTTCAACTGTCCTTGAGCAGGCCCTTGACCCCAGACCTCTATTGGCCTGAGGCAACCCCTCAGAGCAAGTGACCACCTCCCTGAGAGGGAATAAAAGGCAGTAAAGGAGGCACACATCTTGGCACAGCTGCCTGAGGCTGTGAATTTTTCTGGAGGTATAAAAACTCAGTTGGGTCCACAAGGCCTGGGGAATGAATCTGTTGCATGCTTACCTTTATAAATGGAAAGGTCTAGGGCTCTCCATGGGATGATCTGTGCCCAGCTTTACCTACAGTCCTATCTCCATGAGACATTCAAAGAAGAAGTGAGGAGAAGCCAGCCCACCTGCATTCCCTGGGTCTGACGACAGATGACGAAAGGACAGGTTGAGGTTAGGGTACCGTGTGTTCTGTTGACAGAGTTCCCTCTGCCCTTACCTAGATCCCTGCTAGAGCCTGGAGTCCTACTTTTGTTCTCCAGAGTCTAGCTTCTTCTTACTAAGACTCTCTGCTCCTTGAGACAAATTACCCAGAACTAAGACAGAGGCTTCAGCTTCACTGTCATTTCCAGCCTTACTGGGATGAATAAATGTGCAGGTTACATGTTTCCTAACATGCATATGTCTGTGTTCGGTGCAGGATAAGCTCAATTCCTTTAGGGTTCTTATTTTGACTCTTGGCAGATCTATGGAACCCTGTGTCTTCTGACCAGATGTGGTGTGTGGGCCAAACTGAAAACACCCTCTAAAATCAAGTCTTCACCTCCCTAATATCTCTAGGATTCTCAAAAGTGATCAGGTGCCCATCCCATCACCCCTACTTGGGAAATCCAGGACTCAGGGCAAAACCTATAACCATCTCTTCTGAGATGCAGAACTCTTGCTATGATTTAATCTAGATTTCCCACTAAACTCACAGGGGATCAAAAACAGAACCTCTACAAGGTGATTGGATTATGGGGGCTAACAGGTGATGTGCTATTAGCAGGTGAGCCCTGATAAAAAGAGGAGTGTCATTGTGAGTCTCACAGGGCACATTATATCCCCACTCCTGACTCAGCCCTTCATTTTCTGATTTCTGGAAGACTTGTGGTGAGTACCTTTCCTGTCACAAGGCCCTTATGCTGTGATGTTTTGCCCTAGAACTGCCCAATTGTGGAATGAAACCTCTGTTATTGCAATCTCACAGAAACATTTTTGTCACTAAATTGCAGGTGTTGGTATTTGGTTTCAGCAATGAGAAAATAAGTAATACATCTCATATGTGCTTCTGTAGTTTCTGCACCTTCCTCCTTCTGAGGCATAACTTTCCTCATGACCACCCCACCAGAAAAGAAATGACCTGCTCTTTTGATATAAAGACTTAATCCCCTGAAGACTCCCTACCTTCCTGCTTATGACAGAAGTGAGCATGCCACCTAGAGACCCCAAAGAATGACCCAGGGAACAGGAAAACTCTATGAGTCTGTTGTTTCTTGACAGTGGGTACCCTTGGTTCTAAGGAAGAGGCTATAGCTAGGGTCAGTTCGTGGAGTCCTCTATTTACTACCAATGTGTAGTTCCCTCTGCTGATTGGGGTCACCTTTTTACCAAGGTCCTCACATCCTTGAGCCCTTCACTGCAGCCACCTAACAGAAATGTGAATAATTCATATGCTTCCCCAGTCACTGAGAACTGCAGACTTAAAACAAGGGAAGCCAAGCTCTTTGTGTTCCCATTTTTATGGGTGTGAATTACAGCAATTACATGTGTTCCCATTTTTATGGGTGTGAGTTACAGCAATTATGAGTGTTGAGCAACAGCAATTAAGATTCTGGAAAATCACATTTTTGGGAGAGAGAAAAAGAAAAGAAAATAAATGGACAAAAAGAGAGATATAGCCCCAGGAATCTGGAATCAAATGACAGGAAAAGCATAAACTACAGAGTTGAAGATACAGACTAAAATGAAACAAAGCATTCTAGTCTTTCTCATCGGCTTCTGCTTTTTAGCAAACAAGAGTGAATCTATAGAACCTAAGTGAAACCTGGGATTTCAGGAGGTCCCAGGGAGAAAAGGCACTGGTTCAGTCGACTGGTGGTTGTTGTGATCTGCTGGAACTTTATGGAGTTCCACGTAATGTAATAATTCCTTACATGGGAAATAGCAGGGGACTGACCCTTCAGCAGATGCTGCCAAATCCTTGGAGAGTGCACATGTTTGGGTGCTACTCCAGGAAAGCGTTGGGTGTTTGAATCTGGGACTCAAACAGCCACAGGACAACTCTTCTTCAGGGCTCCCAGTGTTTTCCTCCCTCAGTGACTGGGTGAGAGACATTCTCAGAAAATAATCATGGAGAGGATTGTGGCTAGAAAGAGACCCACTGAAAATTTTGAGCTTAGTTAGCAAGGGTAGAGGCCCCATTCTCAGCAGTCAAATGCCAAAGGAGCCTGAGTTGTGCTGATTTTGAAAGTTTCGGCCTGGTTTTTGAAGCCTTTGCCTTTCTGTCTACCTCCAGCACAGATCTGGGTGCTGGCTCCCTTCTTGACCTTGCGCTGTGGACAGAGATAGTTTTTTCACTTGTATATAGACTGGGGAAAGCAGAGGGGCATCTAAGAAAATTGAGAGTTGACAGGTTACAAAATGTGGGATCCCAGAAGGAAACTCTTTGTTCAAAATCACAGTTTTTTTCCTAATATTTTATCTTTTTCCCACCTCTTGTTCCTCCAACACACTTTTTCCTTTTAATTTGTTATTCTCCATATAATTTCTTTCCTTCTTTTGTTGTGTTATGTTCAATTTCTTATGTGTTTTTGTTAAGTTTACCTAATTCTATAAACACTCTTTCTAGTTCTTAAAATATTCTTTGTTCAATTTCTTTCTATTTTTCCTCACATTCTAGAGACGAGTACACAAACTGCAATCCAAAGCCCACTTATTTATTGCAAAGTTCCAACACGGCAATTAAACCTGCATTCCGTTGGTTTAGTTTATAAAAAGAATCTCATATATTAATATCTTTTGTCTTATAGAAGTGGATGCCCACACCAGAAAAACAAAGAGAGCCTAAATAAATAAATAACTGAATACACATCAGAGTCTTAGAAAAATGAGAAGAGTCCAATTCCAAAGCTAGTCTGAGGATGAAAATTCTAAAAGTCAAAGCAGAAATTAATAAAATTGAGACAAAAAATACAAAAAAAATCAGTGAATGGAAGTATTGGTTCTTTGACAGAACTAACAAACTCCTAGCCAGTCTTACCAAAACAAGGAAAGAAATGATCCAAATCTAAGCAATCAGAAATGTAAAAGGTGAAATCATAATGGTCTGATGAAATTCTGAAGATCACTGGTATTTATTTTAAGAACTTTTACTTTAAAAAATGGAGAAGTCAGAAGAAATGAACAAATTTCTACATATACAAGAACTACCAGTACTGAACCAAGATAACATAAAAATTCCAACTAGTCCAATATCATTGAATGAAATCAAATTTATAGGAACAAAGTATAACTAAGAAAAGTCTAAGTCCTAGCACATACACTGTCAAATTCTACAAGAACTTTATAAAAGATTTAATGCCAATATTATTAAAATTCTTTAATAAAATTGAAATGAAGCAATATCCCCAATATCATTACTGAAAACAAGCCAGGAAAAGTTATAATCAAAGGAGAAAACTACAGGTCAGTTACTAGAATGAATATGAATCAAAAGTCCTCAATAAGAAACTGGCAAACAGAGTATACTAAAGTATCAAAAAGATCGCCTATTATGATCAATTAGGATTCATTCCAGGGATGCAATGATGGTACCACATGCATAAACCAAAAATAAAACATACTGCATAAACACAATTAAGGACAAAACAAATCCATGATCATCTCAATAGATGCACAAAAATATTTGACAAAAATCTAATATCCACTCATGATTAAAAAAACACCTGAAGAAAATATGTATAGAAGAAACTTATCTCTATCTGATAAAATCCACACATGACAAATTCCCAAGTCATACTAAATGTGAAGTCAAAAATTTTTTTCTTAGAATCAGGAGCAAAACAAAGATTCATGCCATTACCACTCCTGATTCAAATGAATCACAAAATATTATCCAGAACGTTCAGTTAAGAGAAGTTAACTCGTGTGTGTGTGTGTGTGTGTGAGTGTGAGTGTGAAAAACAGAATTAAAATTACCATTGTTTGCAGATGACACGATCCTCTACATAGAAGACTGTAAGAACTCCACGGAAAGACTTCTAAAATTAATAATGAATTCAGCAGTGTAGCAGGTTAGAAACCAAGACAAAACATCAGTAGCATTCCTATACCACAGTGATAAACATGCCAGAAATAAAATGAAAGAAACAAACTTTCATAATAGCATCAATAAAAATGAAATACTTGAGAATTAAACCAGGAAGTGAAAAACTCCTACAGTGAAAACCACAGTATTCTGAAAAAAGCGAGCAAAGAAGCTATGGAAAAATATCCTTCGTTCCTAGAAAGGCTCAACCAATATAGTCAAAACGGCAATATTTACAAAAATTTTATACATATTTGATGTAATTTCAAACAAAGTAACAATAGTATTCCTCATAAAACAGGAGAAAATATAAACCTTATAGGACACAGATAAGACTTAGCTAGAATAGCAAAATCAGCAACACAGATTTCACCTCCTTAAATAATGGCTTTCTTCAAGAAATCAAATAGCAAATGACAGCACAGCTGCAGGTAGAAAGGAAGCCTTATTCATTGTTGAGGCCATGTACATTGGTATGAACTATATAGAAGTCAGTATTGAAATTACTTAGAGGAGGTTGGGGATTTAGCTCAGTGGTACAGTACTTGCCTGGCAAATGTGAGGCCCTAAGTTCGATTCTTGGTACAAGAAAATAAGAAATTATTTAGAAAACAATACAAAAATTGCATTGAACTCCGATATTCCATTCAATGGTACCTTTGCTAAAGAATTAAAGACATCATATCAAAGTGATACATGTGTGCAGTGGCACAATTGATGACAGCTATATATTGGAAGGGGCTTACATGTCTATCCACAGATGAAGAAATTGTAGGATTTATGTACAATAGAGTACTACTCTATCATACAAAATATATACTTGAGTCATTTATATGAAAATGGATGCACTATGACAGCATACAGACATGTGAACTAAGTCAGACACGGAAGTTTAATAACATATGCAAAACCCAAAATATAAAGAAAGTAAAATGAAAGATGAATAATAGTAAATAGTGAGATAGAGGTTTAGCATATTGGAAAGGAGTCAAGCGTCGCAGAGAAGGGGAAAGAGGGAAAAGATATCATCTAAAAGAAGTGTGAACTGTGAAATTTTCACAGGTACTAGGTCTCTATGTGTAACATGATCATTATGTACTAGAAGTATGTACATATAGTTAGGCAGGGGCAGTGGGAAGAGAGGTAAAGGAGATGAGGAAAAACAATGACTATGAATCATGTACATGTGCCAGCTCCCCATGATGACGGTAATTATGTGCGACAAACATGAACCAATACAAACAGCCTTCCATGCTCACCCGGGTTCCTCTCCTTGATTCCCGGCAGACCCTGGCCTGCTCCCTTTGCCAACAGGACGTGTCTCCTCCCGTGAGCTTGTGAAGATCCTCACAGCAAGGCCACCTATCTGAGATCAGAGAGACAAAAATACAGCACAACTGAATACCTCTGTAAGGGTTTCCCCAAACTGACAGAGGAGTGTGATCCAGAGGGCCTCCCTCATCTGTTGCAGGCCCAGGTGTTCACATTTCCCTGCTAGTGACCTGCAGAAGCATGTGGCAAATCAAGTCCCCCATCTCCTTTGGACAGCAGAGGTGGAAGTACAGGGCAGGGTGAGTGTTCTTCTTGGTTCTGCCTAAGGCCAACCCAGCCTACCAGCAGGGCCAGGCTTCTCATATCTTGGCTCTGTTGACCTGAGGCCATACTGCTCAGACCAAGGCCCCTCTTGCCTGGTAACAAAGGTGCACTGCATCTACCAGGGGCTGATGTCTGGGTAAAGGTCAACCTCTGATCTAGCAATAAGTGTCCCCTCAAAGTCCCTCTAAGTCTTCTCCTTTGCTGGATGCAGCTTTACTCCTCTGTCAAGCTAAATCCTTATACCTCACATTCTAGTTCGGAATGCAGGACGGCACTCAGATTGAAAGATTAGGCAGGTTAGGTTCCATCTGTCATGTGTGCTGGGCCCTGAAGTCCTGCTTCATTTCTCATCTTGACTGGGCCAGGGCCTGTGTCTCCATTTTTCCTGAGGCTTTGTTTCTTCTTCAAAGACTCTATGGTCTCTCAGATCCTCTTGTAGAAGACTAGAGACCCTTGCCTGAAAATCCCACATGGGGCTTTTTTGGACTCAGAGCAAGGGCATGTTTTTGGAGTGTAGCACAGCCTCCTTTGTGACCAAGACTGTCACCAATCTGAGAGCTTCACCAGTGCAAGTTACAGTTCCAGGTATCCAGGCACCATGCCCCTGGGTTGCCAGGTCTGATAACTGTGGCATAGAGGTATACTATGGGCTCTTCTAGTGGGGTGGGGTGGCTCCCCTAATTCCCCCTTTGAATCCTGTCCTTGGTTTCTGGCAGTCTGCACTCCCATCAATGTTTACCTGAGTGTGCCTTGTCACATCAAGGATCTGAATTTCAGGTCTCCTTAGGACACATTTTGACAAGCCTGCCCCTATGTGGTCCAGGTCTGACAACAGTGTTGAATCTACATTTTGCAGAGACCCTCACCTTTGAGTGGGGCTTCCTCAACCCCTACTTTGGAGACCACCTGGATTGGTAACAGGTTCTCTCTGTTGCCCTCACCTAAAAGTCAGACTCAGAATAAGACCCTCACCTCCCTGAGACCCCAGATGCTGAAGTGATTGTATGTCACACATCTACTTTGCAGGGACTTCATGGGGCTGATAGGCACTAAAAGGCATTCCCTTAGGGCCGCTCTACTCCCTCAAACCTTACCTTGATTTCTCACAAATACAGGACCTGAGTCCTGTGATAACCCCGGAGCATTCCCCTTTGGACAAAGTATCTGACACACAGAGATATCTAAGGCAGAAACATCACTGGGCAAGTGGGGAGTGGAAGTGGCGTGCCCCAGGTCCAAGAATAACAACACAGGCAGGTATGTATTATTTGGAGACCCTCTACCTGGTTTATGGCTTCCACAGTTATCCCACAGTTTCTCAGCTTGACCTAGCTGAATGCAGAACTTCTCTCCTGCTTCCATCTGAAGCAGGGACCTCAGAACCGGGCTCTGAATTCCAGGAGTACCCTGAGCTGAAAGAAAATACTTAGCTGACAATTCTTCACTGCACAGTGTAGGGCTGTCGGCAGAGGAAGATATGAGTTATTTGGGGACCCACCATTGGGGTCATGTTTCTTCACTCCTCTGTCTCTGACATTAACCTAATCAAGTCCAGGCCCTATGTTGTTAGCCCACCTGAAAGACAGACCTCAGAACAACACCCTCCGCACTCGCTCTCACCTGAAGCTTAGGGCTCTTGTCCCAGTGAGGTGAAAGGGGCTGCTCTCCTGCGAATTCTGCACCTTGAACTGCAGGGCAGGCAACTGAAGCTTTTTCAGAATGTGCTGGGACTCTCTCTGAAGTGGGGCTTCCTCAGTCTTCTTTCAGCCCTCATTTGATCTAACAGAGACCAGGTCCTGGCCAGTCCACCCTCTCCCCTGAAGCCCTGATCTCAAAACAAGGTTATGACTCTGTGCTCTGGGTACCCTGAGGCAAAATTATGGCCCCCATCGGAAAATTCTTTCCCAGAGTGCAGGGCTGACAACACGGGCAAATCTGGATTGCTCCAGATCCCTCTCTCTGGAGTGGGGCTTCCTCACTCCCCCAGTGACCCCTAAACATGACCTATAGCTGAGCCTGGCCTTCTCTGTTTCTTTTACCTGAAATGTACAGCTCAGAATAGGACTCCTGTCCCTCTGACCAAGAGAAGCAGAAGTCAATAGATGTCAAATCCTTCACTATGCAAGGGGTCTCCCAGGGCTGACAGCAGGAGCAGAAAGGAATTCTTCAGATCCCTCCCTCCTTCCTCATATCAATGTCTTGGTTCCTGGTAGAGCCTGTGCCCCAGTTTTCTGTGTACCTAATTCTGTTTCCCACTGTCTCAGGTTCTGTCTCCCAGCATTCCCTGAGGTTGAGACTCATTCCAACAAATCAACTCTTGTAATATCCAGAAGTGACAAGAGAGATAGAGATTTGAGTAAACTCTCTCTGAGTTGAAACATTTCCCCTCCACCCACAGCCCATTACCATTATCCCTAACTGAGACCCTTCCACTCTACTCTCACCAGAAGCCTGAGCCTCCTAACAGGCCTTCCTGTTGCTGTCACCCAATAAAGTACAGTCAGTAGACCCCACATCCAGTAACATACGTCTGATAAAGGAATAGAAAGGAGGTCTTCCCATTCCTCCAATAATCTCTAAGGGTTATCACCTTGAGTCATTGTAGAGCCTGGACCCCCATCCTGCATGGATCTGGATCTGTTCCTCTCAGACCAAGACCAAGCTCCCAAAACATGCATGATCTCAGCTGAAAATCATTCCTTGTGGTACAGGAACAAAAACAGCAGAGATATCTGGGTTGTTTAGAGACACTCTGTGACATGAGCGTTCCACATTGCCTCTTCAGCTCTCACCTTGCCCAGTGAGCTGTGGCACTGTCTGATTCCATCACCTGAAGCAGGCACCTCAAAAGAAGGCCATCACATCTCTCTGACTCCATTGAGAATTATGTAATGGGTATCACATCCATCAAGGAGCCCAAGGTCTGACAAGAGGGAAAGAATGGGATTCTGCTGGCCAACTTGCCCTTCTTAGGGATCTTCACTTTGGTTCCTGGTACAGAATAAATACTTCCTGTAATCTATAGACCTAAGAATGTTCATCTCACAGGAAGGACAGATCCAGGGTGTTTTGGGACAGAAAGGAGGATATTCTTATTAGTTATAGATTAACTATGGTTACTATGCTTGCTTCACTCCTATAATTTCTTTTCTATTTCTCTTATATTCATGTTCTCTTAAATAGTATTTGTTTTGAAAACCAGTTCTGACCCACCAAGGTGGGTCCAGGTTATTATTAGCAATCTCTGGAGACCTACTGTCTCCCTCCTGTCTCCTAGGTCGCTGATACCTCTGGTATGAGGTGTTGCCTCAGACTGTGCATTGTTGTAGAGGCAGGTGTTGTAAAACTTTCTCCCAAATCATGGTATCATGGGTAATCTAGGCAGGCCTTAGTGTAGACACAGGCAGATGTCCCTGCCCCATCCAAATATAAGACTCAATTCAGCAATCTTCTGTCTTTCCCATGGCTTCTTCATATTTTTTGTTTACTTTTAGTAGCTTATGTGTGTTTGCTAGGTTTTACTTTACTTACCTCTCCTCTGTTTTCTAGGGTTAATTCAGGAAGCACAAGGCTATAGCCTAACTTGTTTGCCATTTTGCCTTAGACAGGTAAGACACTTAGTAATAAGGAATTTTAAGAGAACTTGAAATGTTGACCTTATTCTTTTTCCCATTGATGAATATGACAAACTGATCAATTTATATCAGAATCCTTCTACCTGAATGTATCAGGAGAATTTTATAATTGGATGTACAAAAACTAATTTTTGTTAGGTTTCTGTTTATATATTTTCAAGAATTATTTGTGGTAAATTAGAAGTTAAAGTTTCAAATTTTTGTAAATTTTAGTTCTGGGGAAAAGAGCTGTTTATGTTAGTTGAAATTAGCTAACCGCACATAGCATGATGGTTCTAAATGTACAACAGCGACTACCAGAGGTTGGGAAGGGCGCGAGGGAGAGTGGATACAGCCAGGCTGGTTTTGATTACTGTGTACTGTATACATGTGATGAACTATCACAGTGAGCTCTCCCATTAACGCGTATAATTTACACACACTTGTCAAAAGCAAAATAACATTTTTTTGCAATTTGTAAAAATTTTATTTAAAGAGAAAACAAAACAAAACAGAAAAAAGGGTAGCAACAGTACAGAATTCCAAGGAAAAAAGAAAGAACAAAAAAACACTAAATAAGAAATCATTACTTGATAACTTACATACTGTCATATAGGAAATAATTGTTCAAGTTACAAAATTAAAACATACCAAGTACACATTCAAACAATGAGACTGTTAACAGTTCTGTTCCACAATCTAACAAAAACAGTAATATGGTCATTCATCTTACACACTTAAACATACTTGCAGTTATATCCTTTACAGTACCCTATTTTCCTATCTTTTTTACAGTAGCAATTATACATTTTGGGTTTTATTACTCCTACATTTCTTATTACTTTTTACATTAGAGATACAATGTGATATTTATAAATATGATTGTTATTTATTTCACTAATGAAGATAGTCTGAAGTTGTCTCCATTTACCTATGAAGGCCTCACGATTATCCATCTTCATAGCTGAGTAATATTCCATTATACAAAAATACTGCATCTTTTTATCCACTCTGTGATTGATTTCCAAGCTATTACATGTTTAGCTATTATAAATTATGCTGCTATGAACATGGGTGCACATATATCATTGTGATATAACCTTCTCAGTTTTTCTGGGAAAATACCCAGGAGGAGAATAGCTGGGTTGAATGGAGCTTCCACTCCTAGTCTTCTGAGAATTCTCCATACTGATTTCCATAGTGGTTGCATCAGTCTACACTCCCACCAACAGTGGAGCAGTGTTCCTTTTTCCCCGCAGCCTCACCAACATTTGTTATCAGTTGATTTCTTGATGGCAGCTATTTGTTCAGAAGTGAGATAAAATCTCAATATTGTTTTCATTTGCATTTCTAGAATGACCAGTGATGGTGAACATTTCTTCATGTATATCCATTTGTGTTTCTTTCCATTTGTATATCTTCATCTGAGAAATGTATGTTCTTCTCAGATGCCCATTTTTGGAGAGGGTCTTTCGCTGAGTGTAGTCCAGTTAGGCCCCAAAATAACATATTTTAAGAAAAATAATGAAATACTGTGTGAGTTTCTAACCTTCTAGCCGTCCACCACAGAATTCAAATGTGACAAATGACACAACCACATGATCTAATGTTTTAAAATATCCCTATTACTATGTGTCTCTCTGGAGAGATAAATAGTTGTGCTTCATATCTAAAATGTGTCTGGAATCTCCCATTTGGTGTTAGGGCCTGGTAAACAGGGAAGGGTCACCTGGAGGAAGACTGTAAGTGTGTATTCTCTCCACTTGTGTCTTTGTTTCTTGGCTGAAAACTCTGAGCCAGAATAAACCTCTGCTCCTTTAACTTGTGGTTGTCAGGTATTTTGTCTCAGCAATGAGAAAACCAATAAGGAAACATCTATATCTATATAAATAGATACAAAGTTGAAATAGATTGAGGTTTACTTTTTGCATGTGGATATCCAGTGGTTTCAGAACTACTTGTTTTAGTGAGTATCCTTTCTCTCTTGTAATCTACATCTTTCTCATAATTAGTTTTTTGTGTATGCATATACATATGGATCTATTCCTAGACTCCATTCTGTTACACTGATGTATTTCTAGACGTATTTCTAAGTTGCGCTATCTTGCTTGTTGTTAGTTTGTAATTCCAGAAATGAAGTAGAGTTACTCCTCCAAATTTTGACATTTGTTTAGATTTGCTTTGGTGGTTCTAGGTCCTTTGCATTTTTATATGGATTTTAGACTCAGAATATTTATTTGGTTGGTAGGGAGTTTATTAAGGTATTTGGCACACAATGACTTTGTGACTATATTAAATCATCTGGGTAATGAACAGTGTTTATCATTGAATTTATTTAGAACTTCATTATCTCATCTACTTAGTATATTTCCCAATGTGGAGATATTTTACATGTTTTGTTAGAATTATCACTTTTGAATCATTCCTTTTCATTTTATCTTAGATCATACTGTTAACTTTCAATTTCCAGTTGCTGATTGTTAGAATAAAAAGTCAAGTATAGTGATTGTGAATCCAGTGGCATATCTAAACTCGATTATTTGTTCTAAAAGCATTTGTTTATTTGATAAAATTTTCTATAATAATTTCTTATTTTTCCTAAATAGTTTCACTTCTCCTTTTCCCGCGTAGGTCCCTCCCAAAACCCAATCCTGCTCCGTGAATTCATCATTCTTCAATTCTCATCATGACAGGCATGGAAAACGATGCGAAGGTTCATTAAAATGTTTCCCTACATGCAAATGATCCCACTGAACTTCTGGCACATAAATTCCAGATGCCTTAGTGCTGAAAATGTAGATGCACTCCTTTGTGGGCACCCATCCCATACCAAACTTGTTTTGCTCCCCTCAAACCGTAGCTTTGACACCCAGGAAACTCTGAGGAGAAAATGGCTGCAGGAGGTGATAGAATCCCCTAACAGTTCAACTCTGGGGTCCAATGCTGACACTTGCAGAAAGGTGGGATTACCTTGGACCCTTCACCTGGGATGAGGTTGCCTCATTCTGCTCTCCTCATTTCCAAGACCTAATACCTCTTAGGACTCTATGTACAGCCCTCAGAATAAATCTCTGATTTTCAGAACCCCTGAAGTGAATGGAGATGCTT
The DNA here is from genome assembly GCA_004027295.1 of Dolichotis patagonum. Lineage (NCBI taxonomy): Eukaryota > Metazoa > Chordata > Mammalia > Rodentia > Caviidae > Dolichotis > Dolichotis patagonum. The sequence continues at coordinate 21,663 of PVJX010012220.1, forward strand.
ACCTAAGAATTCTGCATCAAAATTTACAGAGTCAGCAACTGAGACACATCAGTGTTGTTTGGGAACCCTCTGATGAGAGGGTTCTTCATTCTCCCGCAGCGGATCCCCATGACCCCTAAAAGAGTCAAGGGATCTCTGCTTCCCGCACTTGCTGGGTGAACGTCAAAACCAGACTCTCACACTCAGGGTCCCCTGGGGTAGATCTAGGGGAGGAGTCTCCTCTGTGACTGTGTGGTGCAGGGCTGTGAAAAGAGGCAGAGCTGGATAATTATTTAGGGACCCTCTGCCTGCTGTGGGGCTTCCCCCTCCCACAGAGCCTGAAGCTGACCACTGGGCCCAGGTTGTCTCTTATGTCTCCTGAAGCAGACCCTCAGAACAAGGCTCTAACTGTACACTTTGGTCCCCTGGGCAACAGGAGCACTCTCCTAAGATTCCTGCCCTAGGGAGAAGAGGACAGCAGAGGGAGCTCTCGATTATTTTGGGAAATCATCAGAATGGGGCTTCCTCAGTCCCCCCAGGGCAGCCCCTCACCATGAGCTAACTGAGCCTGGATCCTGCCTCATCTCCCCACAGAAGCACAGACCTGAGGACAGGGCAGTGACTCCCTGGACCACTGTGCTGACCAAGGACAGGAATTCATCCTTACACATCTGCCCCAGTGTGGTGCGGCTCTGCCAACAGAGGTGGATCGGGGTCATCTGCGGTTCCTCTACCTGGGGAGCGGTTCCTTGGTCCCCACAGCCCCTCACCGTGACCTCTCTGAGCCCGGCCCTAGATGTTACTCCTAGTCCTACCTGAAGCAGGAAACTCAGAATAAGGGTCTGACTCTCCTGTGCCCCTGAGAAGGGGTTGCTCACCTGTGAATTCTTCAGTGTTCAGGGCTGATAACAGATATTTCTAGTTTGTTGTGAGTCTCTGACTCTATCCCTGCCTCTTTCTCTCTGTCTATCTCTGTCTTTCTGTCTCTGTCTCTCTCTGTCTCTCATGCAGCTTCCTCAGTCCTTGCTCAGCCTCTGAACTTGCGCTGCCTGATCTCATAGACCCTTTCTATTGCAAAGATCTGAATCTCAGTCCTCAGAACAAGGCACTCCTTTCCTGACATTTCCCAATGAGGTGAAAGAGTGTGCTCTCCAGAGAATTCTGTACCGACCAGTGTGGGACAGGCAACAGAGGTTCATGTTCCCTCTCTTTGGAGCAGGGCATCGTCAGTTTCCCCTCTGCCCTCACATTGACCTGACTCAGGCCAGGTCCTGTGCATTCCTCTCCCCTGAAGCTCAAACCTCAGAACAAGGCATGGTTCTGCACACTGTGTGCCCTTAATACAAAGCAGTCTCCACCTGAAAATTGTCCCCTGGAGTGTATGGACGGCAACATAGGGAAATCTGTATTGTCTGGGGACACTTTATTTCTAGGACGGGGCTTCCTCATTCCTCACAGTCAATGAAAGTGAACTTTAAGTGAACCTAGTTCTCTGTTCCCCTTATCTGAAGCAAGAAACTCAGAAGAGTCCTCACCTCTCTCTGATCCCATGAGCTTTATTCAGTGGAGGTCACATATGTAAATATGCCTGGGGTCTCCCATGCGTTACAGAAGGAGCACAAGGGGACTCTTGGCATCTTTTTCTTCCACCTTAGGAGTTGTAATCTGGACTGCTGCAGAGTCAGGATCCTCAACCTCTTTGAACTTGCCTCTGTTCCCCTAAGCCTAAAGATCTAAATCTAGTTCTTCTAGAAAGAAAGTGGTCTTCTCTGAAAAACCTTTGTGAGGGAGCAGAGCTCACAAGGGAGTGAGGTCCGGGTTGTTTGTGGCCCTCTCTTTGGGTTCGAGGTCCCTTCCTGCACCCATAACTGACTCCCTTGACACCTAACTGAGTCTTAGTCTCTGTGCTACCCACACCTGAAGCAAGGGACTCAGAAGAAGGCCTTCACATAGATATGACCCCACCGATCAGACGATCAGTGGATGTCACATTCAGCAAAGTGCAGACTCTGATTCTGGAGCTCACCTCTGTCCTCCCCTGTGGCCGTCACCTTCGTTCCCAGAAGAGCCTGGACATTGATCCTGACTGCCTCTATTGGCTTCCCTCAATCTTCCAGAGTCCCCAGTGGTGGCAGCTATGGAAGGACTTGGGAGTGGTCAGGGCAGTATAGCTCTTCAGAGTCTCCAGTGCTGACCCCCTATGAGGTCTCATTACCAGCCAAAGGCAGCTCTCCTCATTCTTTCCTTCCAAAAGAGTGATGTTGAGTGGGAAAGGTGTGAGCAGCAGTAGGGGACTGGGACAAGTTCTGCTTCTGTGATGTGAGCAACTTTTCACGGTCCCCAGCATGATTCTCACCTTTCAGTGTTCATTTAGTGTCAGGAAGCAATTTAAATTCTCTACCAAATGAATGTGTAGATTTCACCTCAATAGAAAGAGTAGAAAGTGTTCATGTAAACTATACTTATGCATATGATCACAGTCCTACGTGTGAATGTGTAAGTTTACATTATATATATATATATATATATATATGATGTGTTTTATATGTATATATATATTTTGTTTATAAAAATACATTTGTACATGAATATAGTATACTACATATGCATACTATAATATATAACATCTACCATTACTACACATGGTTCAATTTTTATTTTCTATTCTATTTCTAGTGCATTCTTTATATTCCATTAAAACAGTGATGATTGTGAAAGCCAGTCCTCACCCACTAGGATGGGTTTGGGTATTTATCAGTACAGTCTCTGCAGCCACATTGCCTCCATTCTCCTGCTGCCCAGTTGCTATTCATAGTTCATTGGCATCGCTGGCATGAGATGTTGCCTCAGCCTATGCAGTGACACAGAGGTAGGAATTTCAAAACTTTCCTCTGACTGACACTGTCATGTGCTATCTGTGCAGCCCTCAGCTTCCCTGTCCCTGTCCACCCACACACAGGGACCAGCTCCACAGTCTTAGTCTCCCCCAGGCCTTCCTCATGGTTTGATGTTTACACTGAGTCACTCATGTGTGCTTGCTAGGTCTTCTCTATCTCTTTTTTCTGTTGTTTTCCATGGTTAATTCTAAAAGCACAAGAAAATACCTGCACTTGTTTATCATGCTGCTACTACAACAACCAAAACTGCAAAGAGTAGAAAGTTAATTGTTTGATGTTTTCTGTCCATAATAGGCTGGATTCAAGGGATATATAGCATAGGAGAAGGTTTTGAAGTCACAAAACTGCTCAACTCATGGTTACCCGGAAGCAGAGCTAGAGAACAGTACCAGAGTAGAAGGGTCATAGACCATATACTGTACTGAAGGTCATGCTTCCAAGCCCCACCCCATACACATCAGTTTAAGAACATGGTTTCTTAAACTACTAGGTTAACCTGCTTGTTGGCCAGTCAGGATTAGTAATCATAATTCACCCCTTGTGAATTCCACACCTAAAATATCTCCTTAATGCACATTTAATGTCCATATAAAGACAGTAATGCCAACTTCATGATTGCACAAAACATAATGCAACTATTCCCCATAAAATAATCCCTTCTTTAAAGTGTGAACAATTCCAGAATTTTTTAAAAGTTAAAATACAACTCTTTTCTGAGATACAAGGCAAACTCTTTATCTTTGAGCAATAAATTTGAGTTTGTATCCAATATAACCTGCGTAACAAACACCTACAACAAGGTATGAAGTAATCAGAAGGGTCTTTTTTTATGTGTTGAAGGTATACTTTTGATTATTTTAGTATTCCTGAATGTGCATATGAATCTAGGTGTGCATTGGTTGATGTTAATTTCCTGATCCCCTGAAATTCTGTTATCATATGTGATTTATGTCGTGTCTTGGAGCACAGAAGAGATTATATAATTGTTGCAGCCTTGGATAGGATGCAGCTCAGTGTTTCTCAAATAAGATGGGGAACCACATATTGGGCTGTGAATGTTGCCCATGGAGAAGACCAACAAGACACGCTTGAGGCCCAAACTCCCTGTATAATCTCTAACCCAAACTCTGCTAGGAGAGTCCTGCTGCAGAACCCACTGAATTCTCAAGAAAAATCTTGCAATGTGCCTGCTCCCAGCCTGGTTTTTCTGAGTGCTACAGAGTGTTATATATTCTCTTTGCCAAAATGTGGAATTGCATGTCAGCCCTCAACACGGTGATTTTTAATATCATTGTAATTTATACATTACTTTTCAAGGCTTCAAATAGATCCATTGACCTCAGTGTTAATTTAAGCACGTTTTAACAAATGGAATTTAGTGAAGGAATCATAATTACAGTATAATGCATAATATTTTTCTTTCTCTTAAAAATTCACCTGTCTTTGTCTAGTCAGTCTTTTTTCCCTTGGCACTCCATGAACTACTCTCAGTGAGGAATTTTTTTGTCATATCTATTATTTTCACTTTTTACACAGTACCAAATCTGCAAACATATACTATACAGTTTTGTAAAACAACTTTGACAAATTTTGACTCCTTTCATTTATCTCGCTAAATCTATATAAAGAAGTGTGAATTTCATTATTCTGTTCAAAATTCAAACTTTCTTTGCATCCACTTATTTCTTATTACTTTATTCTTTCTACCCTATCCTTCATTACTCCTTTCCTACTTATGATTACTTCAACAAATTTCCTCATTTCCTAATTCTATAAATTATAGGTGAAGTTATTGTTTGAGATTCTTTTTCTGTTTAATAAAGGCTGTACAGTTCATATTTTTATTTATTCTCACAAATTTTATGATATGCTTCTTTTATTCTGTGTTTCAGTGTTGAGATCACTCACAAATTTTATGATACGCTTCTTTTATTCTGTGTTTCAGTGTTGAGATCAAACCCAGTGCTTCATGCATGCTAGGCTGTCGTAACTGGCTGAAGCTAGAGATGGATTTACTGCTGAATTCTATAAGAAATTTATGGAAGATAAAATATCAACAATTTTCAAACTCTTTAATGAATATGAAAGGGAAGCAACAATCCAAAATTTATTTCTATAAGCAAGCATTACCCTGAGACAAAATCAGAGAAGGATCCAACTAAGAAAGAGAACTACAGTCCAATCTCCCTAATAAACATAGATGCAAAAATCCTCAATAAGATACTGGCAAACAGAATGCAGAAAATCATCAAGAAGATAATACAACATGACCAAGTGGGATTCATCCAGGATAGAGGTATGGTTCAACATATGCAAACCAATAAATGCAATGCACCATATTAACACAACCAAACACAACAAATACATGACCATCTCAATAGATGCAAGAAAAAGCTTTTGACAAAGTTTAGCACCCATTCGTGACAAAAATACTACAGCAAATTGGAACAGATGGTCTTTATCTCAATCTGATAAAAGCTATCTATGACAAACCAACAGCCAGTGTCATAGTAAATGGACAAAAACTGAAAGCTTTCACTCTAACATGAAGAACAAGGCAAGGATGTCCACTGTCACCAAGTTATTCAATATAGTTCTGGAAATGTTAGCCCAAGCATTTAGAGAAGAGATAGAATTAAAAAGAATATGGATATGAAAAGAAGTTAAATTATCATTATTCACAAATGACATGATATTTTACATAAAAGACCCCAAAAATTCCACCAAAAGGCTATTAAGTTTGATATCAAATTCAGTAGCATAGTTCAATACAAATCAACACTTAATCCTGCGATCTGTGCCATGTTGGAATTTAGGGCACTGGGAAACCCAGCAACCAGTTCAACTCCCTGTTAAGCAGCTGTGGTCTGGCAAGCCATGGACACCCCAGGGCGAAAACTATCAGTGTTTACTGACATCCATGCCATGTTGGAACTTAGGGCACTGGGAAAAGAAGCAACCAGCTCACTGCCCTGGTAAACGGCTGTGGTCTGGCAAGCTGTGGCCACCCCAGGGCAAGAACAAGCAGTGTCTCCTAAGATCCATGCCATGTTGGAACTTAAGGCGCTGGGAAACCGAGCAAGCAGCTCACTGCCCTGGTAAGCGGCTGTGAGTCTACTGGCACTTGGCCTTGTATCAAACATCCCCCCACCCTGTTAGCAAGTGGGAGCCAGAGATCTGAGCATCTTTTGGGAGGCTGACCATATGTAATATAGCAAATAAGGGGGATTTCCTTTTACCATCTCTTTGAAGGCAAACATTTTATCACTGTTTTGCTTTGTCCTGATTAATGGTATTGCTCTACTCAATATTCTGTTTTGATAAGTTCTATAATATTCTGTATTTCTTTTGATTTTGCTATACAAGATTGAAAGAACAACTACCGTGAAGATAACGAGATATACAATGGTATGTATTACTGTTATCCCAGTAACCTGCTGTGACGTTCTGTACCAATTTTACTACACTGTCTCAATTGGCTTTGTTCTGTCTTGTTCTGTTGGATTTTCACTACCTTCAAATTAATAAAAAAATTTTTAAAAAACCAAATCAACACTTAAAATCAATAAACATCCTGTACATGAGTAAAAAACTCACTGAGAGAGAAATAGAAAAACAACACCTTTAACATTAGCATCCAAAAAAATGAGATACCTATGAATAAATCTAATGAAGGAAATAAAAGATCTTTATATTGTAAACTATAGTATTCTGAGAAAGGAGATTGAAGAAGACATCTGAAAATGGAAAGATACCCCTTATCTTGGGTAGGAAGAATGAACATAGTGAAAATTATCATACTTCCAAAATTGTAATACAGATTTAATGCAATTCTGATAAAAATTCCCACAGCATATCTAACAGAATTAGAGAAAATCATTCTAAAATTCATTTGTAACTAAAAGAAACCTAGAATAACAAATGTAATACTGGGCAGCAAAAGCAAAGCATGGGCATCAAAATCCCAGACTTGAAACTATACTACAAAACTACTTAATAAAAACAGTATAGTACTAGCAAAAAACAGACCCAAGGATCAATGGAACAAATTAGAAGATGTGGAAACAACTCTGTATACATAGCCATCTTATCTTCGACAAAGGTGCTAAACATACTCACATAAGAATGTCTCTTAAACAACTGTTGCTGGCAAAACTGGTTTTTCATGTGGTTAAGATTTAAATTGGAACCATATCTTTCACCATGCACTAAAGTGAAAATGGATCAAAGATCCATTTAATATGTAATCTTTACATATTATATGTAATATAATATGTTATTACATATCTACATATTAAAATGGAAACATTAAATCTGATGGAGGATAGAATAGATAGAACTCTTGAAGACACTGGTATAGGCAAAGACTTTATGAACAAGACACTAGTCACACAGGAACTGTTACAAAGAATCAGCAACTTGGATCTCATTTTATTAAAAGTTTTTGCATAGGAATAATAATCTCCAACAGAGTGAAGAAACAACTCACAGTGTGGGAAAAAGTGTTTTTCAACTGTTCCTCAGGCAAAAGATCACTACTGAGAAACATAAAGAAACGAAAATGTCAGACTCTCCAAATTTAAAGACTCTAAGTTGAACACACTTCTCAGATGAAGAAGTACAAATAGAAAATAAATGTTATTAAAAATATTGAACATCACTGGTCATTCAAGAGATGCAAACTAAAACAATGCTGAGAATCCATCTCATCCCAGAAAGAATGGCTATCACCAAGAAATCAACCAATAACAAATGCTGCTGGGGCTGTGGGGGAAAAGGAACACTTCTCTGCTGTTGGTGGGAGTGCAGACTAGTACAATCACAGTGGAAATCAGCATGGAGAGTCTTCAGAAAGCTATGACCCATGGTTACATTTGAACCAGCTATTCATTCCCCTCCCTGGTATCTTCCCAAAAGAGTGAAAGTTTCACCCCACAGTGATATGCACACCCATGTTTACAGCAGTACAGTTTCTACTAGCCAAATCTTGGCAACAGGCCAAATGCTCATCAACTGGTGAATGGATAAAGAAGAAATATTTTACATATATATATATATATATATATATATATATATATATATATATATATACATACACACACATACACATATATATAATGGAGTACTACTCTGCCATAAAGAAGGATAAGCTGGAGATATTCCTAGATAAACACATGAACCTTGAGACCATACTCTTAAGTGAAATAAATTGGACATGTATAGGTAAATACTGTATGGTTTCCCTGGTGTGAGAAACCAAAAGTGAAAATAAAGACCAAATAAATAATAGGTACTGCAATACAGGAAGAACACATTCAAATAGGGAGAGGAAAAAGGCAAGGGCTAGGGGGAAAGGAAAGAAGGGAAAGTAAAAAATACTGAGAAAAGAAGGAAAAATGGGAATAAAGTTTTTGTAAATGGGGAGGAGAACAAGAGTTGAATGGAGGATACGGGAATGGGAAAAAAGTGTCAAGTTACAGGATGTACAGGTATAAATTCTGAATGATGAATGTATCATAGATAATTATTTATATCTAAAATGTACCAATAAAATCTGATTGAAGAAAAAATCCTGGCATCATTATGCATGGCCACCTTGCAAACAAAATCTTTCTGTGTTATTATACTTGTTTGAATGATCAGCATACAGTGCAAGGGGCAGAAGGAGCCTTGTTTTGTAAGATTTCTCTGAACATAAGAGAGTTGATCAATTTAAATAGATACTTAGAATGTACATGTAGAAAAATAACTTTACGTGATGATACATCATGTGAATGGCTACTAGCAAGCCAAGAAATAAAGTCTCGGGAGAATGTCTTCCTGTGGGCATCTCTATTGCAATCTTTCAGCCTCCAGTAATATGACTAAATGTTTCAGTCACTCAGCCAGTTTATGATACCTGAGCAGTAATACTATAATTAAATTAATGACATCTTTTTAAAAACTTACTGAAAAGAAATCAGAGATGTAGATGGTTTTACTGTTGATTTCACCCAAGCTTTGAAGAAATTATGAGAAACTGTACACAATCTCTTTGAAAAAATATAATAGGTGTAAATACCCTGAATTAATTTTCAATATTATCAACACATTCATGTAGAAACCAAGCTAAGATAACAGACAGAAGGAAAACTAAAAATATTCATCCTGAACATAGATACCAAATTTCTCATCAGAATAACAGCAAATAAAACCCATACATATATAAATACTATAATATAATATTATGATTTTTTTCTGGGGAATGCATGGCTGATTCATTACGTTGCAATAAATCAATACAATAAGTGATACTAACAAACTAAATAGTTAAATAGTCATTTAAACCTAAATCAGAAATATATTTGACTCTAATACAAAACTTCCACTTTTGGTTAAAGAGCATCCTACAAAGAAAAATAGAAAGTTAACCTGATAAATGATATCCACAAAAAACAAAAACAAAAAATCTACAACTAGTGTCAAACTTTAGAGTAAAAGACTAAATCTTTTCACACTCAGATCAAAATCAAGAAAAGCAGCTCTACATCCATTGTTTCTTTGCATAATGTTAGTGGAATTCTTGCCAATGGTATAAATAAGGAATATATGTAAGAAGTGTATAGATCAAAATAGAATAAGACATACTTATCTATGTTAAAACTATAATAAAGCTTCAATTAACCTCTCAGAACTAATAAGTGAGCTTAGTAAGAGCTCATGTTTGATATTCAATACTTAAACATAAATTAAATTTCTATACAGTAGTTTAAAATTTTAAAAATAATTTAAATATAATATTCAATAGCTTCAGTAGATGAAATGCTCTCATTAATCCCTAACAAAGCATCACAGTAGTTCTATATGAAATGTGTACAATGTCAAAGAAATAAAGAGCAAAATAAATGGAGACTTGTCCTGTGTTTGTGAACTGTCTTAATACAGTGAAGTAATCAGTTCTCACCAAAATAATCTGTACATTGAAAGCAATGACAATCAAAGTCTTAGTAGAATTTTTTGTACCTATAATAATTTCATTTAAATGTACATCAAAGATCAAAGTAACAAGAACAGGACAATGTAAAACCAAAATTAAAACATAGGTGAAGAAACAATACTCCCTGTTTTTAAGGTTTACTGTAAAGCAACACATTGTGGTGTTGGCTAAGTGACAGACACATAGATCTGTAGAATAAATAAAATCCAGAAATAGACACAAATATATAGCCAATACAGTTTTTTCAAAGAACTAAGTAATTTAGTCAAAAATGCTACAATTTTCAATATATGGTATTTAAACAAGTGAATAATCATATGTTAAAATGAGACATTAACCAAAACACACATTACATAAGATGAATTAAAACTTTATCATTCATATGTGTGTGTGTTTTAACAGAGAAAATATGAGTTTTAGAAAAGAATATCGAATCCAATCTTTGTGATCTAGAATTACATAAAGAAGTCTTAAAAATCATACTATGAGCATGCATCATAAAAGAAAAAATCATTACTTAGAATGAAAAAAATTTACATAAAGAAAGACAACATGAAAAGTCAAGATTCTAGTGGGTAGAAAATATTTGCTTGTCATCAATCCAAAAGAAGTCTCATATCGAGAATTTATAAAGTAGTCTCAAAACACATTTATTAAAAACACAATTTTCACTTAGTTCTACTTCTATTATTATACATTTTCAGTACATAATAATTACATTCCTCATAGAGAGTTGGTATATGTACATAAAACCTCCAATTCTTAGTTCCTTCTACGCACCTCACTCCGTGTTCCCTCCTTATGCCAATAAATGTCAAGTGACACTTCACAAAGTGGACGTTAATGGTAAAAGAATCAGTCCACTTGACACAGATAATAAGCCTGTGTGTACATCTAAAAGAGCAACCTAAAAATATATAAAAGAATAACTAATAGAACAGTAAAGAGAAATACTAAAATCTCTAACTCTACTTGGAGAATTCATTCATCTCTGAGTGAATGACAGTGAAGAGAACATTTACAAATACAGAAGGACCCAAAGGAAGGATACCATTAGCCCATACAAGTATACTCATTATTTTCAAGTATATGTGAAATATTCACCAAAGGTAAGCATAAAATGGCTTTAAAAATTTTAAAGCACATGGACCTCATCACAGAGCATGTGCTATAAACTTAATCTCCAATGCAACAGTGTTGGGAGATGGGATGTAATAGGAGATGCTTAGGTCATGAGTGTTTCACCCTCATGAATGCATTGATGACCATTATAAAAGGTCCGAGGGTTGCATGTTTGATAACTTGCCCCTTTTGTCCAATTCTTGCCCTTCTGTCAGGGAATGAGGCAGCAAACAGGCCATGGCCAGATGCTGGGGACTTTACTATAGATTTCCTGGCCTCCAGAACCGTGAGCCAATACATGTCTCTTCATTACAAATTAGGCTCTAGCAGTGTGAAATGGACTAAGACCATGTATCCTTCAACCATAATGGAACTAAAGTAAAGTCTATAACAAGACAGATATGTACATATGTGCAAATATTTGTAAACTGTACAATGCCTTTTTACTAATCCAGATTTCAGAAGAAATTAATTGTTCCGTTAAATTAAAACATGTATTTTAACATAACAATTACAAAAACACAACGTATCAGAATTTGAGGGATTCTGTCATAGTAATAATTAAGGACAAAATCATTTCTTTCCATGCTTATACTAAAAAGAATGAAAAGATTCAAATCAATAATCTAACCCTCCTCCTTAACAAACTGTATAAAGTGAAACAAAATATATTCAAAGCAAGGGAAATGATCTTAGAGGTAAGAGTAGGAACTATGAAATTAAGACTAGAAAAAATAAACAGTGAATAATAGCAGTGAAACTGAAATTCATTTTCTGAAATGGTCAGAGAAGCTGAAATGTGCAATTTTGGCCTCAATTGTTTTTACAAAGAGAACTATTGAGAAGCAGTGAGTTAGAACACAGATAAAAATACAGGAAATTGTACATATAGAGCAAGGGATACATGGCACAGGGGTTTGAGAAAGGGCCAAAATGAAAAAGCACACAATATAATCTTAAATCAACACACAGTGCATGATCTAATAGTAATGTATAATTGTTTAAAAGTGTGAAATATCCAGCAAATCTTTTAGACACACAGGAAATGTTCCTAAAGGTAACAAGATGAGAACATGGAAAAGTAAGAAATATGTATTTTTAATTTTATAAGGGTAAAAGGAAATGTGAATAGAAAATGTTGCTTGAATCCATATTATAAAAGGAGAAAAACAAAAATGTTATAATACTATTCAACTGAAAAGAAATAATTTATGTGCATATATTTTATATCTGAAAATCTATGAAATACATAAAAACAGTTTGTTAAAACTCAGATATTTGGGAGTTTTAGTTTAAAAAGCTATGGATAAAAAGCCAAATATGAACAAGGGGAAAAGGGATGTGTACTTCTAGAAAGGAAAATATAACACGATGCAACGAAAAAATTCTGAGGTAAAAACATAGAATGATATGGAGTCATGTAAGTATGAGAGAGCATTAATTACTTAGGAGAGTATAGCAATTGAAATGTAAAAATTAAGAAACTGTGGTTGTAGAAAGCAAGAATGTCAGATAAGCATATTACATAATAGAAGAAGTATTAACAAAATGAATGATTATAGTCCATTTTACTTGCTACTGACTTGGTAAAAGATACTCACCTATGAATGAAATTGCTATTTATTTTTTATAAAAATCATATAACATCCAAAATCAAGGAAAGTTTAAATAAAAGCACATTTTCAGTCATTATTTTAAATTAATGGCAGCAATGGATGAAGAACCATTAAATTTTTACTATGAAAATATAAAGTCATATAAAAAGTCACCTAAGATGATAATTCATGGGAATATTGTTGCAGATTACCTACATTCAGTCTTATATACACTATGAAATCCAATCACATAATGTAGAATATGATTTGAATATACATGTACTTTTACTTTAAAAATACAAGGTAATACTAATACTAAAACGAGAGCTCAATAACAAAATAGATTCTTATCTATTCAGCACTGTATTGAAAAGCCTGCGTCACAAGTGTGACTACACAACACATCCTAGGTGTACTGCAAAGTACTTGTTTCTTTCTAGTTGCACAGTTGGTAGGCACACCTTTGGTCAAACAGAATCAAGCAAAAAGAGACTGATCAATTTGAAAATAAACCATGTAAACAAGACATGTTTATTTTGTTAGTAGGCATCACATTACGAAAATAATATTTTAGGATTATGAAGATGACTCATTATACTGTAGAACTTTTAGAAATTATTAAATGTATGTATATGAAGGAATCAATTTGATTTTCACTAGCAAGAGAAAATTCCTGTTATTTGTTGTGCATTCTTCCGGGTGTAAATATGTTTTGCGGTGAAGGATCTCACCATTTTTAATTTTAATATACCCACTTGATTGGCTCGGGAGTCCCTAGGGATCCTTGGATATTTGTAAAGCACACTTGTGGAAGTGTCTAGGTTGGTCATGCGGGCATGAACTTCAGCCTTCTCTATGTTCCCTACCCCTTTCCCTCTTTCCCTACTCTGCTTGTAGAATCCTTGGGCTAAACATTTTTACCCTGTCTTGCAGTTTTTCCATGATGCTTTGGCTGGGATCCAGCTGAGAACAGGTGGAATACACTAAAAACATTGCTAAATTAAATCTTTGCTCTTTGAAGTTGTGGGTGCCAGGTATTGTGTACCAGCAACAAGGGAAAAAGGAATATTTATACATCAAAACTATTTCTATCTTGGATTTAATTTGTTTCCATTTGAATTTCTGGGGGATTTGTCATGCATAAAGCATTTAGAGTTTAATGTTTGGGCATAGAAGTTTTTCTTCTTACCAAAATACTGTAATGAGAACTAAATTTATATACCAATCTTGAAAATTAGAATATAAAAAAAACAAAATATAGGAAATGCTAATTTTCAAATTGTTGAATAAGTGGTGGTAATTTGTGATAGATGTCAAACAAAGAATATGAGCCCCATAATGGTCTCTAATTTACTTCCCGTGAGGAGAATGCAAATAATAGTACACAGAAGAGGAGTCTGATTTATCTTTTAGGTGAGGACATGGAACTCAGAGTACAGGAAGACTGAGATGGCTGGAGCTTGCATAGTGTAATACTGATATAAGAGACAGGTGTACAAAGAAATGACCTAAGCCCTCAAAAGGCTGGAGTTCATCCCATACCGATCTACTAAAGGGAAAACCTTATTATTGTTAGAGTACCGGGCTGGATTACTCAGAAGGGTTATATCTGACTGGTAAAGAAATACTGACCAGAGATCAACCACAGTTCCAATGTCACATAACAAAACTTAAAGCAAGACTCAAAGGGATCTTACTACTTCAAGGTAATTTAACTGTTTCTCATTACACAACTCAAGAATAGTTATAGAACTAAAAAGAAGTATCACTTAACAAGGTGAAATTCACAATATTTGTGATGTACTCAAAACTACCGTGCATTCAAAGAAACAAGGTAGTGGCATGAATGATTGAAATGAGGATTGGGTGACAGCACAGATACATAGTTGAAATAGATGATAGTGAAAAGGAGAGAAAACAATTATTTAACTGAATTTTGTGTGATCAAAAACTGAGAATATATGAAGTACATACATGGGAGATATAGTTCCACATGATATTTGAAATATGAAAACTCCGATTTTTGTGTTCAAAAATTAAAAGTGAGTGTACAAGTGGTAGAGTGGATATGACTGAAAATAATAATGAATTTAAGATACAGCAAGAGAAATGTCCTGGAATGTAACAAAGACACAGAAAATAGAAAATATTGACTACACATTAGTGAAACATCTTCACGTGTCCTAATAGAATGTATTTGAGGGTACCTGAAGGGAGGAAATAGAGGGATAAAAAACAAATTTGAAGAAATACTGATTGAAAATCATCTAGATTTTAGAAAACTACAGATGGAATAGTGTGAAAGAATCCCCATGAGGAACAACAGCAAGAAAATTATGTGATAATCAATAATGAAATTGCTAAAAATCATTGAGAAAGCAAGTTCACCAGCAGACAAAAAATGATACCAGAGAGAAATCTCCATCTACACAAAGAAATTAACACCATCGGAAATTGAAACTATATGGGTGAGTATAAAGATGATTTTCTTAGTGTGTCAATGGGTTTAAATGAAATTTAAAAAAGCAAAAATAAAGCAATACATGGCAAAGTTCATAACACATAGGAGTCAAATGTGTGCTAACAATAGATAAAAAGCTAAAAAAGGATTCACATTTGGTTTTCAACCACTATGACCGTTTTTTGGTTTTTATTTTATAGCAGAGGTCCCAGTAGATTGAGTAGGGGAGGCCATGCATACCAGATTTCTCTGCATTTTTGTTTTTAATGAGATGGAGTCTCACTGTGTTTCTAGTGCTGTCCCTGAACCCCAGGGCCAAACTAACCTTCCTGCCTCAGCCTCCTGAGTAGCCAGTTCACCACAGCCAGCTTCAGACACTTATCTACTTGTTATTTGGTTTGAACACAGTATGGCTTGAGGTGACAAGGAATCCATATCAAAATTATTCTCTGTTCTCTGAAGAAAGATTGATACGGAATCATCTTACCTTATATTTTTAAGTGGAACTAAGAAAATATCTTCAGTAGATTGTATTAGATTCCTTTCTACAATGTTATTTTAAATAGAAAAAACAATAAAACAATGATACAAAATTTCAGAGTAAGATAGTAGGGGAGTAACAATGATTAATGCATTGCGTATTGTTATCTTCAGTGTAGTTGCTCAGATTACTAGATTCCTTTTATCACTGTAACGTACTACCAAAAAGTTCTCATTTAAAGTTCTCATAATTAAAAAAAAATTTAATTTTACCTGATATACAGATAAATAGATATACAGATATAGATATGTAAATTGTACGTATTTGTGGCATACCATGTACTGTTTTAAAATATTTATACATTGTGTAATTTTTAAATGATAGTCATTTTCATTGCTTTATGGCAAAAACTTTCAAAATTCTTTCTTTGCACTTTCATTTTATAAAAAATGTTATCTATCATCACCCTGCTATATGTAAAAGAATGCCAGAATTCATTTGTCCTATGTAGTTTAGCGGAAGTAGAGAACTTTCCCCATCTCTCTTCCTCTTTACTATCCCCAGCCTGTGGAATCTACCATTACACTCTCAGCTTCTGTGAGGTTAAAGTTTCTAGGTTCTACATATGAGTAAAATCACATGCACTTGTCTTTCTGTGCCTGGATCGTTTCACTAATATTACAAGGCTGGTTTCATCCATGCTGTTAAAAACGACAGGATTTCATTTCTCGTGGGTGACTATATTCCATGGTGTATCTCTGCCACATTTTCCTTATCCATTCATTAGTGGAAGGACTCTTAGTGTGCTTCCATATCCTGGCTATTGTGAAGAGTTCTGCAGTGAGCATGGGAGTGCAAAGGGTTCTTCAGCATATATGATTCCATGGCTTTGGTTATGTACACTGAAGAGAGATTCCTGGATGATATGGAAGTTTTCTGTCTCATTATTTTGGGAACCTGTGTAACATTTTCCACAGTGGCTGTATTAATTTATATTTCTACCAGAATTCATTTTTCTCTATACCCTAGCCAGCACATAAAACAGTACAGATTTATTCTCTGAAGATTTTAGAAGTCAAGAAGTCCAAATGAGTTTGACAGTGTTAAAATTGGCAGCACAGAGCAGCAGATGGGGCTCAGTGGTGGAATCTCTGCCTAGCAGACTTAAAACCCTGGGCTCACAAACAGCTCCAAAAAGGAAAACAAAATGTAAAACAAAACAGAAGTGAAAGCAAATGAGCAAGGCTCCTACCTTTCAGTTTCTAAAGCAATTAGCATTGCTAGACATGTGAACTTAGCATTGCAAATTTACTGTTTTGTGGTTAAAATTCCTTTGGTTTCTGCGTCAGTTTCAAATATTTGCCATTTCTTTCAAGGAATCTAGGACTCACACATTACAGAAAAATTTTCCACATCTCATTTTTCTCTATCACATCTGCCATCTCTTTTGCCATATAAGGTCAAATTCACAGGTCCCAGTGATTTAGAGTGTGAATGCATTTGTGAAGTGGTCAGAGGGTTTCACTTGCTTGTTTCAAAATGTGGAGCCTACACATACCTTGGTCTCCTGTCTTGTTGAAGCAACTCCTAGTTCCCTTTCAAAGTTCCCTTTCGCAGTTCACTTTAACAATTCCTATGGGAAAGTATCACTGAAAGTGCCCTGTGGATGTCTCCTCCTGAGGTTTCTGAATGCATCTTGGAGACGTGAGTGCTCTTAACATGGTTGTGTGATGCTTCCTGAATTGCACCCCAAACCTCTCCACTTGTGAGAAATCATAGTTAGTTCCTGAGCAACCTTGAGCCCAACCTTCAATGGAAAAGTATTGAAATATTATGCCTGTCCAGTTTCCCAAATGCATACTGACAGTGATGCTGCCATAATGTCTAATACTTCTGTCAACATAGATACTCTTCCTGCTTCCCTTCTAGAGACACTTCCTTCACACCCACCCCCTCCATACCCGTGGAAACCACTAATTTCTTAATCATTTATATAACTGATTCTTCCAATGATGGTATGAAATAAATTCACCAAAGGATATATATAAATTCACCAAATTCATCCAAAGGATATATAAGGTTTGGTACTGCTTTGTAAATGTGATACAGTGATTCACCTAGCTCTATATGTATATGAAGAGTGTAACTCTTGGCAATGCTGAGTAGTATTCCAAGGATGCATGTACCAAGGATTTTGCTTCTTTTCTAACCATTACTCCACCTAAGCGCATCTAGGTTGTTTGCTTCCAGTGCCTTATTGTAAGAAATGAAGCTGCTCCAAACATGATCACACAGGATTTAGCAAGATCATAAATTGTTGGTTCTTTAGGATAAATGCATAGGGACATATTTTCTGAATTATACCATGATCAAAGGTTTTAATTTCTTAAAATGACTAGATATTATTATTTAAAAATGAGAATTAAAGAAAATTGAGCAGGTAGTACAAGTTCTTTTACACCTCCTTTTCCTTGCACAGTGCTTCCTATATAATTATCATCTTCTGCTATACGTTATATAATTATGATTTTTTCTGATATCATCCAAATAAAGAGAGCCAATGTCAATACAGACACAGTGTTTTTGATTAACATATATTATTTTCATTAAGTTTCACTCTTTGCATTGAATGGTCCTACTGATTTTGACAAATGCATGACACTATATTCACCACTACAATTTCACACAGAATACTTGTAATGCCTTAAAATCATCCATGCTTAACCTACGTATCACTCTCCTGATGCTTCCAAAACCATTCACTGGCCTTTGTCATCTCTACAGTTTACCTTTCTCAGGACATTATATAGTTGAGATCCAACTGTATAACTATATTCCATTCAAACTGACTTCTTCATTTAGGTTACATTCAGTCTTTCCACCACTTGATAAATCATTTCTTTCTGTTGCTAACTGTTGATTACATGGAAGAATCACAGATTAGAAACACATTTATTTCTTGAAGACTTCTTGGTGGCATACATGTAGTGTCAACTATGAATAAAGGCATTTGGAATTAAAGAACAGGCTTCTGAGCAACGATAGACAGAGTTCATGCAAAAATATATATCTTTTCCCAGTTCATATGGCACCACAGTTGAAGAGGAAATGAAGATTGTGGGCTCTAGGTCACTGGGTAAGGATGATGATTTTTTTTTTTTGGTACCAGGGATCAAACTCACCACTGCATGCTTGCAAGGAAGGCACTTATGCAGCTGAGCTAAATCCCCAACCCCAAGGATGATGAATCTTGAGGACTATGACATGCATTAGTGT
Source organism: Dolichotis patagonum (assembly GCA_004027295.1). Classification (NCBI taxonomy): domain Eukaryota; kingdom Metazoa; phylum Chordata; class Mammalia; order Rodentia; family Caviidae; genus Dolichotis; species Dolichotis patagonum. Next base: position 40,450 of record PVJX010012220.1, read on the forward strand.
GTTCTGAGATGATTGACCAAAGTCATGGGTCTGCCTCTTCATTTTCTTCAAGCCAGATATACTGAGCCAGACCTGAAGGAAATCCTTGTATTTCCTGTCCAGAGTTTGCTGGTGAAGTTGCAGGCTCCAAAGTTGCATTTTATCTCTCATAATATGGAAAAGATATGAACTGCTCTACTGAGGTTATAAAGAACCCAGGACTGATATTTTCCTCCTCTTTAACCATTTGGCATATTCTACTTGTATGGGAATAAACTAGGTGATTTGTGAAATTTTCTATGATCATCTACTTATCCCCACCAGTGACAGTATTACTACCACAAAACTGGCTACAGATGAAGAAATAGCTTACCATTGTAGAATCTAAAAGCACATTTGAGACCAATAATGGGGTAGAAAATTTAAACTGTAATTGAGACTCACTGTGGAACTCACTGAGAGTTATAAAGTATCTTTAGCTGTATTTGCCCATTTGTCTCTTTCTGCTTTTGTTATCCATGCTTTTAATGTCCAAAAATATCTTTGCCCAGTCCAATACACTGACGTATTTCTTATTTGTTCTCTTATACTAGTTCCATAGTGTCAGGTATACTTACAAATGTTTTGAGTTGATTTTTAATCTAGCAAATAGGAATATAGGTACATTCATTTCCATGTGAATATACAATTGCCCCAGTGCCATATAGTAAACATTGTGCTCTAATTATTTTTTATTGTTACTGTAAAAAAATGAACATATTGGAGGAAGAACTTATAAGAAAGAGGGGTTAAGACTGGTTTAGGGTTTCTGAGGTTTCAGTCTATGGTCAGCTAGGGTAGCTGCGGTCCCTGTACTGAGGCTGTAAATTAAGGTGGGAGCACATTCTGGATGGAGTTCTTCACCTCATGGCTACTAGGAAGCAGGGAGAGGGAGGAAGAGACCAGCATCCCACAGTCCCCTTCAAGGGTGCTCCTCCAATGATTTAAGACATCCCACTGAGTTCCATCTCTGAAGTTTCCATGCTTCTCAATGACCACATAGCTTGTGCATCAAGCCTTTAATGCATGAGCCCTGGGGAGACACTTATGCAAACCACAGCAGAGGTGTTAGGTATAGTTAGGTATAGTTAGGTATAGTTTTTTTTTTTTTCAGTACCGGGGATCAAACTCACAACCTCGCACTTGCCAGGCAGGCGCTTATGCCGCTGAGCTAAATCCCCAGCCCTAGGTATAGTTTCTATACACATGGCTGGGTTCAAGCTGAAACAGATTCTTACTATAATACCACTTCAGTCAAGTGTGGGTAACAAAGACACTGGTGGGCAGAAATTCTCCTGGCAGGAATAGATTGGCACAAGGTCAAAGTTATTTTTATTATGTGCAACAAGAATGGGACTCAAGGTCAACATATATATGAAATGATGGAGTGGGAATGCACTGGAACGTTTTTCATTGATCCAGAATGAAAAATATTGCAATGCTGAGACATGCAGAATTGCGGGGTGGGGGAGAAGGATACTACTAAACATATGGGAAAAGACAGAGAATGTGAAGAAATTTGTGTTGTGTTTTAATGTCTACAAAACCACCCGTGAGCAAAGAAGCAGTGAGCAGTTAAGACAGAATAGCGTGACTGCTTGATATTTGCTGGCTTCTGTTACAGGCATCAGTACTACACATCAGCCTTATGCATGGAGCAGTCATGGTGGAAGGAACATACTCTGTATGACATTACCAGCATGGGATCCCAGCCATCAAGCTTCATCCTGTTATTGCTGATGCCACATATTTAACCTGCCAGAGACACAAATCAGTGAATTCCCAATGTGGCATGGTTCCTCAGGGAGACAACCCAGCCATGTGTGGATGATTAAGGCACAGAAAAACTTCTTTACCATCAATTGTGCATCTGTCAAATATGGATTTGGCTACCTTGCTTGTAGTGCTTTGTCTGGCACCACTAACAGAATCCCTCAAGGGAGCTGGATTCATAAACACATGATATTTTGTATGACCACCTGGAGCCCCAATACCCCACAGAGCAAGGCAGTTCCTCAGTGGACACATGATAGGAGATCCAAACTGTCTGTGTCATTCCGGACCTCCCAGGCACAATGGAATAACATACCAGTCCTCCGAACTAATGGAATAACCGCTTTAAAGTGAAAATTGACTGTAAATTAGACTGGATTGTCATCTTCCACAGCAGAATACACTCTAGGCCTATTTTCTTCACCTGTTGGCAATAAGCACAACACAGATTTCACTAACCAAGATGTGGATTGACTGCACATCTTATCATTCCTTCAGTCTTCCATGGGAATATGTATTGCTGGCCCACAGGTTTATACACTGAGCTTCTCTACCTGTGCTGTCCATTACGTTTGCCTGTTTGCTCTTTAATCTATGCAAAGTAAAATTAAAATTGCAGCTCCTCAGTAAGAGTAGTCACATTGCAGTAGTATACAGCAACAGGTAGTAGCTGAGTCCCATATGTACAGTGTTAACAAAATGTAATTTATTTTTCAAGGGGAACACTTCCACAAAGAAAAAAAAATGAGCATCCTAGGGAGCTTTAAGCTTTAACCTGGCCATTTTGCTTTCAGTGTTAGGAATGGATCCCTCAAACACTGGCTCTTGAACCTACTAGACCAGTGCTGCAGGGCTGAGCTACCCTCCCCAACCTTCACCTGCAGGGCTTCTGGCTCTCATGGTTTCAGACCAGCAGGCACACAGAAAAGTCACACTCCTGTCAGGGGTAAATGAACCTGTTCACCAGAAGAAGGTGGGATACTCTTACATAATAGGGACAGAGAGGTGTCCAGGGGATCCTGTTGAATTTGTTTCGGTGATTCTCTGCCTGATTTCATAGCCTAGAAGGGGCTCAGAATCCTGCAGGAGGAGGATCTGTGTTACACCATCAAGTGTGCTACTGTAACCTGCTCTGCAAAGTGCAACTTTATTTATTTTCATTTTTTTAAAATTTTATTTTAAGGAGGGAAACAAACACCATCGAACAATGAAACCAAGTTGCAAAAACAGATTAGTAGGAGAGTTACAATAGTTGATGCATTGCACATTGCTGTCTTCCTCCTTTAAAAGTTCAGTTTCTTTTCCTTTCAGAGACAAACAACTGATCCAGACTTCCTCCTGCTGAGTACATAATCAACATCCCCTCTAATCCTCAGACCAAAAGGAGTGACAGAATATGCAGATGTCTCCAGCTCCAGGAGGCTGGAGCCTGGTGTCCTTCCCCCAAGAAAGTGGATAATGAGCTGAAGATGGCTGTGAATGACAAAGCCATTGTGGAGATTCACATTTTCCTTCTGTGCGCTCTCCGCCCTCTGTGCCTAGGGATAAAAAGCCCTTCCCCACCGGCACAAGGCCAGATGGCGATCTGAGGCAAAGGGCCACTGAACCTCTTCAGGGAAAGTTTGAATAAATATTTTTTCCTTTTATGCCAAAATGCATGGCTTCATTGTTTTGGTCATGCACAAATCAATGAACCTATGTTTATGAACTTTAGTGGCCTGGAGTACTACCAGAACAGCAGAGGTTCTGGCTGTGTTCGAGGGTACCCCAGAGCACACGGTACACTACAAGTGTGGTAAAGGAGCCAACAGCAATAGGGGGCACATTGCTTTCTCATGAGAACCGATTTAGGAAAAGATCAATCAGACTCCTTAAGAAGTCCTCAAAGGATGAGAATCTTTCTGCTATGAAATGAGCAGTTTGATTATCTTCTTACAAGTACGTATTCAAATCACGACTCGTGTCCTGGTGACCAGCTGTGAAGTGACTGCTTTCAGTTCAGCTTTTAAACCTGAGTCTGTTGGTCTCAGTTGGAATGAGAACTATGTTCATCGTACTCTTCTGTTGGGTGCAACCTCAGCTCCGCTGAAAACACACAGGAGGAACTCAGGAACATATCTGTTACTAGGGATCTTCAGAAAGAGGTGTCTGTCTGTTGCCATCAGCACTGGATCCTGTCTTGGGCTAAGTGTGGCAGTAGGGACACAGCAAGCATGATGCTTCAAACTGAGAAGGCTGAGGCCACGTCCAGGACAAGGGGGAACAATGGGGTGGAGCTACAGGGGAAGGACACCTGTAGTCAGCTCAGAGATTTGGGTGGTTTTGCTACCACTTGCCATTCCCTGGGGAGTACATCACAACTGTCATGGGATTGACAGGTGTGCTCAGGAACCTGAAGTGTGTGAGCTGCATGAAGGAAACCCTGCAGTCAGCATTTTCCTGGCATGGGATTATCTAACAAACCTTTCTAAGGACAAGTGAACTATAATACTCCCATGTCCAAAAAAGAGGGGAAGACAAGCTGAGTGTGGATGTGGACGTGTAGTTATAAGGGATCGTGGCAGGTGCTCAACCAAAGGTAAGACATCGTATTTATTCAGGTAAAGTTCTCTTACTTGCTGTGAGGAGCTGCTGCACGTGGGAGACAGGCCTGGTTAATTGTTCAGCCTTTTCAAGTGCTACCTATGCTACAGCACATGCTTCAGATTTAGAATCAATCACATTTACATGCTATGAGTGACCTGCTCTGAACACCAGAGCTGGTTTCGTCAGGCATATTGAAAACCAGGACTTGCCATGGGGAGGGACACAGACAGGAGACAGTACAAGGAAAGTTCCTTGGCTTTTTAGAACAACAAAGGAGCAATTAGCACCTACTCAGAAGACTTCAGGTTTTAGAGAAACTCAGCCGCAGTTGGAGTTTTTCTTTCTTCTGCGGTGAGCCTGGTCCTGCCTCACCTGCAGCTTCTCAGGCAGCTGTGGGTTTTATCACCTATGTAAGCTCATGCACTCGCACTTGTATTATGTGAATCTTTTCTAGTATCACATTTCATTAAGATCCTACAAAAATGCCAAGAGGGTCTCAAAAGCTGTCCTTATTTACCTCCCAAGACAAAGAAGACACAATGCTCCCTGTCAAACAACTTATCACCCATTTGGGAAAGCTTGAGACTGTGTTATTTTGCTTTACAGGCATTTAACCCAGCCTCTGCACACCATAGTCCACAGTTATATTTTATATAAAAAAGGCTGTGGCTACTGGGGGGTTTCCAGGGTGAGCAAAGGGACAGGCAGGGCCTTCTCCATGATGACTGAGGGCAGGTGAATCTGAGCAGTTGCCCAGAGAGTGGGGTACACTCACTTCCTGCTCAGTTTGACATTCTTAATTCAGGCCAGGTTTCAATGCAATGGACTCGGTCTTTCTAAACCCTGAAAGCATTTTTTTCTCTCAGAAATAAATTCAGGACACAGATGGGTTAAGGTCAGGAAAAATGAAAACGTTGGCCTGTAGATGACCTCACACTGAACTTCTGGGTCATGGCACTGTCATTTACCACACAGGGACCCTGAGAACTTCCAAAGCCCAGTAGATCTCGGTTTCTTCATCTATAAAATGTGCTTCACACACATATTTGGTTGTAGGAATGGTAGAATGGAAGAAGTGTACTGCAACACCTAAAGATTGCTACACATATATTGAATATTTGCTGATAAGCATTTGGATATAGTATTAGTTTAGATACTATCGTGCGTTTCTTATAAAATTTGTGTGTGATTTCTCAGGGAAGCTGCACCTGAATAGAAAACTGAAAACAAGATCAGGCAAAACAGCTACTCAATAAACATTCCCTCTGTGTTTTATCTAATAGAGTATATGATTTGATTTGCTATTGGGCAGTATTTTTTGCAGGAAACAACCAATTCACTATTTTTGGAATTTCAGTGAAGAACAATATCCCCCTCCCTGCCAGCTTATCTTTCACTGCCACAATTTTCAATTACTTTCACCAAAAGTCTAGCCTTGGGGCTCTCAGGCCTCTATGACAATGAGGCCTAAACCCTTGGCCATTGTAGTGATAAGGCCAGCTCAGCAGAGATGTTGTTCCATGAAGCTCCAAACTGAATTATATACACCCTGATGACAGCAGCACAAGCTTCTCTCAGAAAAGAAACATTTGAAAATTGATCCAGTCTAAATTCTGATGTCAGACACGGAGAGGCCCCTCACAAACTTTTAGCCTGTGGAGGGAGGAACTTTGGATCAGGCAGTCAGGGGATCATTTGTGTAAGTGGCCCATGCTATTGGGCAGATTCTGACACCTATCTTGGAAGAGTTTTGTAGCAAAGTGGTCTCAAGTGCAGTTGTCCCCTGGAAAGTGCATCAACTGTGGCAACGCAAGGCACTGGAAAGCAGACATGCCCACCTGACTGGGGAATTTACAGCCTCACTTAACCTGAGAGTCTCTCATGAAATCCTTTCAGAGGCTGGGGATAAGTCCTCTTGAAGAGGCCCACCACATCTTAGGGTCTGACCCTGGCCACCACGCAGTTGCATTAAAATCAACTTCTGCAGGTGAAACTGCAGTTACCCCACACCTCTAAGTGCCATGGCTCAGCACTCTCCCATGGCTGCTCTCTGCTAGACCCCACCTCCTCAGTGCCTTTTTACTTGTCTTCTAGGTCCCTTGAGAACATCTCTCTATATTGTGACACTGGTGGTACCTGTAGACTGCACCATTCTATGGAGTAGGATTGATCCTGCTAAGTCCAGTGTAGTCATATTGTCACCACAGACACAGGGCCTTCTAAAGGGCACACATGCAGTGAAGGTTTGCTGGTCAATGGATCCATGAACAGATGGACTTCTTTACTGATCATAAATTTCCCCCATGTAATTGAAGAAATGAAACATATTAGGGCAAATATATATTTTAATTGCAAAACAACAGAGAAGAAGAAGAAGCCAATATTGATTTTTATCCTTGATGTAATCTTCTTACTCATTTCCATGGAAATTCCTATTCCAACACTATAGTATCTTCTTCAAAATAAAATGAAAAGTTTCCAAATTGGGTTCACAAAATAGCAGAGTCCTACACACGGAATTGAAGAACAAAATTCCTATATGATCAATATCACACAAAATCACATTCACATCAGAAATTACAAAAAATTGTCAATATCACAAAACTAAAAATACATATGAGATGAGTGTCATTATTCAAACAAGATGTACACGATTTTCCAAACTTGCAAAAAAGGAGTAAGATTTCAAAAAGTTATATATATAAAAAAAGACATATCACCACTGGGCATGGTGGCACACACCTGTAATCCCAGTACTCAGGAGGCTGAAGCAGGAGGACTGCCAAAAGTTAGATGTCAGCCTGGTCTCCACAGTGACTTCAAGGCCAACCTGGACTACAAAGTAAGACTTTGTCTCAAAAAAATTTTAAAAAATACTCTCCAAAAAAGAAAAACGAAAGAGAAAAGAAAAGACATGGTCATTTGCAAGTAAGCCAAATACAACAGGCATCAAGAAGGTATGCATGGTGCTTTTACCCCTCGCCTGGTCTTTACTACTCACAAAAACTGTGTGTAATCCAAAAACACAGAATAAACAATGGGAGTTATTTTGCATGGAATGGGAGCTAACATAGTGACCCGGTTAGAACCATCTGCTGTGCCTGGCATGTACCTTGCCTCCACACTGGCCCATTTATAATGCATGGGTGGCCTCTTGCTCGTCTCTCACAGCCTGTGCATACAGATATATGTAGGACCTGGGATCTCTCCTATTAATTTTGGCCAAATGCTCCAGGATTTTCATCTTGCTGGTCTCAGCATGGGCCCTTGGACCCCATAGGAACTCATAGTGAGCAGGGTCACTGTCGGGGACCTGGCGATACACTAGATACTCTTCCTGAACCAAATCCTCAGTGATGAATTTCCAGGGCTCCTCAATGACAAAGTGATCTTTCTGAGGTAACATTTCCCTAGCTCTTAGGAATTCCTTTATGTCCTCCTCACTGGCACAGTTATCTTTCAAGAATATGATAGTCAAGGTGACTATCAGGAGGTCAACTTTGGAAAGACACTGGTAATCATCATTGAGTATCCCTTTAAAAGTGAGGCCCAACACAGGCAAAAAGACATATATGTGGTCAGGAGGATGCATTTCCCTCAAATTAATGCCAAAACACATATGCATGCATTCACAGGCTGCCTTGAATATAACAGGGTATTCCTCGTGGTCACCATCATCCACTTTTTGCAGGATTTCTGCCTGGGTGATTGGCTCCTGCTTTTGATACTTTAGGAGCAAGAATGGCAACAGTCTAGTTATCTTGTCATCTAGAAACACAAGGCACAAGAACTGAAGGACTAGCACATCCTGGGAAGTCCGTAGATCCTCCTCTTCAAACTTGTTTAAACACTCACTGGCTTGGCTCCTTTGACTGGAGGCCATGGCAGTGGTGGAGGGAAGATTCCCTGAGGATTCTGGGGACAACGTGGTAGCCCAAGCTAAGGCACTTCCCTTGCTGTACCAGAGAGTTGAGTACTGGAGGAAGAGGAACCCAAGGAAGCAGTGGATGCTGCTTCCTCTCTGACAGATTTCAAAACCTGCACACCTGTCAGGCTCTGTGCACCTCTTGGATAAGATGGATTCTCCCTAACTTGCTGTGTTGTTTCCTCTGACCATGAAGAAGTTCCAAGGTTCCTTGAGGACACCAAGAGCTTGGTGATAATGATTCAGATGCCTAGAGGAGAAAGGAAGACCGTGAGTTTTCTTACATGACAATACCACTGTTGTTAGCTCCCACAAAGGTCCACTGTAAGTCTTCTCTTTGAGTGGTGTTCACAGGGTCCTGTCCTCCAAGAGACACTGTCCCCAAGAATCTGGGACAGAAAGTCAAACTGCTTTTCAGGTTGCAGCTGAATAGCAGAGGACAGGCTCTAGAGTAGATTGTAGGACATGTGGGGTTTGTGCACAAAGATTCCCATCTGTCTCTTGCCATATGGAGACCTAGGTACATATTCAGGGCATGCAGTTTATCTTGACTCCTGGGCCTCCTGTCCTGGGTGACCTAGGGTCACTGCCGCAGACCAAGACATTCCCTGCCTGGTTCCTGGAGCTCCTGTAAGAGGCATGAAAGGCCCCTCAGTGTGCAGACTACAAGCACAGTCCTAGTCCTCCAGCCTTCACAGGATAGGCCCCTCATAGGCTGGGGTCTTTGTTTTCTCCACTGTTTGGGGTACATGGTCCCCTCTCTACTCACTAAGGACCCTCCTCACTCCTTGAGCAAGCTCTGGGCTCCAGCTTTTTGTTGGCCTGAAGCAAACTCTTAGAAAGTGTCTTTCTCCTTTATAGGAAAGAAAACGCTATACGAGGGATACACATCTGGACATGGCTGCCCGAGGGCAACAGTTGTAGGTAGAAAAATCCATTTGGGTCCTTATGCCCTAGGAAAGGGTATTTGCCCCACCTCATGTTGATAAACGGTTAGGTCTGGAACGTTCCCTGCAATGACCTGTGTTCACCTTTTTGAAACCACCACCCTATCTCTGTGAGACACTCAAAGAGAAAGTGAGGCGAAGCTAGTTCATCTGGGTTCCCTGGGTCTGATAACGTGTGACAAAGGGACAGGTTGAAGTTAGGATTCTTTGTATTCTATGAAGGATTTCCTCTGCTTCACCTAGATCCTTGGTAGGCCTTGGATTTGTACTTCTGATGTTGGATTCTAGCTCCTTTGTTTTCAACCTTCACCTCACTGAGAGCAATGATGCAAAACAAAGACAACTGACTGAGGCTTGCAGCCCTGCCGAGGCTTCCCGGCATGATCAAGGGCTCAGCAAATATATCTGTGGAGCATTTGCCATCTGTTTTTGGCAGGGTACTCTCAGTCTTCGATTAGTGTCCTTACCTTGACTCTTGAAAGCTATGGAAAGTGTAGGTTTCCTGACCAGGTGGGGTTCCCTGTGCCAACCTGAAGACCCTACCTCAGATCGAGTTGCTCACATCTTTGAGATTTCAAGGATTTTTAAAGAAGTGAGCAGGCACCCATCTTACAATATCTACATTAGGACCCCGTTTCTGACTGTAATAGCTGTGCCTACCTCTTCTATAATGCAGGGCTGCTACTATGGTTTAAGTCTAGACACCCTCCCCCCAAAAAAAAACTCCCATAGGCTGATAGGGAGGAGGTTTTGGAAGATGATTGAATTATGGAGGCTTAAACCTTACTGTTAGGAGGTGGGGCCTTTCAGGATGAGGAGGGTCACCATGGGTATGACAGGTCAGGTTATATCTTTCTGCTTTCTTTCTTCAATATCTACTTTCTGTGGAATTTGCGGTGTTTAGCTCTCCTCACACCAGGCCACTCCACTCTGTTGTGCCTTCGAGCTGGCTGCCTATGGGCTGAAACCTCTATACATTGTGAGCGCCAATCAAATTTTCCCCATTGAATAGTAACTGTTGGGAATTGTGCCTCAGCAATGAGATTACTTATGTGCTTCTGTAGTCTCCATCTTTCCCTGTATATTCCTCCTCTTACCTCCCTGATGACACTCCCTTCCTGCTTGAGTTAGAAGTGAGCATCTGCTTAGGACCCTCCAGGGCTGACACAGGCAATGGGCAGACTCTCCTTGCCTGTTGTTTCTGGACAGTGGACACCCCACCTCTTAAGGAAGAGGTCATATCTTAAGTCTGTCAGCTCCTGGCATGCTCCATTTACTAAATATATCTAGCTCCCTCTGCTGATGTATGGTTACCTTA